>JANAVB010033817.1:6659871-6838692 GCA_029216955.1 Iris pallida | reverse complement strand
TTAGCAGTTCCCTTCTTGTAGCATTGGTTACAAGATTGTAATGGAAGCCAATAAAGTTGTATTTTCTAAGAATGAGTCCTTTGTTGGTAAAGGATTTGTAAAGGATGGTCTGTTTATTCTCAGTACTGTAAATAAAATGTTGGATCCTTCTCCTATTGTTTCCAATATAGAATCTTCCAATGTTTGGCATGGTAGACTAGGTCATGTGAACCTGGGTTCCCTTAGAAGGATGATGAACTTAAATCTTATTCCCAAGTCTCCTGTAGATAATAAAGACAAGTGTGAGATTTGTGTTCAAGCCAAACATTCTAGACTACCATTCAAATCCGTAGAAAGGAATTCTGATCTTCTAGAACTAGTTTATAGTGATGTTTGTGATTCAAATAGGGTTTTGACTCGAGACGGTAGGAAATACTTGTCACATTTATAGATGATTGTTCAAAGTATGTATACCTACCTTCTCAAAACTAAGATGAAGTTCTAGATAGATTCAAGGTTTACAAATCAAAAGCTGAAAACCAATTAGAGAAAAGGATTAAGATCCTTAGATCTGATCGTGGCGGAGAGTATACCTCAAACGATGACTAACTTCTGTGAAGAACATAGAATAATTCATGAGGTGACTGCTCCTTATTCACCACAGTCCAACGGAGTTGCTAAAAGGAAGAATCGCACTTTGTTAGACATGGTGAATGCCATGCTTCTCAGCTCAGGTGCTCCTGATAATCTGTGGGAAGAAGCCTTATTAACAGCCTGCTACATCCTAAATAGGATTTTCAGTAAATCTAAGGATAAGACTCCCTATGAATTATGGAAAGGTAGAACTCCTAGAGTCCATTACCTCGAAGTTTGGGGATGTCTAGAAAAGTTGGAATCCTGAACCAAAAAAGAGAAAGATTGGACCCAAGACCGTAGATGGTGTGTTCATAGGATATGCCTTAGATAGCAATGCCAATAGATTTCTAGTGACTAATTCTGAAGTAAATGAAATCTCTAGCAATACCATTATAGAAGCTAGAGATGCAGTTTACTTTGAGAATATATTCCCTTTTAAGGATAGAATTTCTTCCAACCCCTCAAGTTCTTCCCTAGCTCCTTCTACAAGTTCCCATTGCCATTCATCAAGCTCACAACCTGAACAAGACTTAGAACCTAGAAGAAGTAAAAGAGGAAGGATTGAAAGGAATTTAGGAGAAGGCTTATTCACTTATTTGATAGAGGGTGATCCCTCAACTTACGAAGAAGCAATATCTTCTTCTGATGCTCCTTTCTGGAAAGAAGCCATAAACAATGAGTACAACTCCATTATGGAGAACAGTACCTGGTATTTAGCAGACCTGCCTTTAGGTAGTAAACCTATAGGTTGTAAGTGGATCTTCAAAAAGAATCTCAGAGCTGACGGTACTATAGAGAAATACAAAGCTAGATTAGTAGCCAAGGGTTTCACTCAGAAAAAGGGATTAGATTATTTTGATACATATTCTCCTGTAGCTAGGATTACTTCTATTAGAACCCTTCTAGCCTTAGCATCCATTCATAACATGCTGATCCATCAAATGGATGTAAAGACGGCATTTTTGAATGGAGATCTAGAAAAGAGATCTACATGGAGCAACCTGAAGGTTTTATTGCTAAAGGTCAAGAAAAGAAAGTTTGCAGATTAGTAAAATCACTTTATGGACTAAAGCAAGCTCCCAAGCAATGGCATAACAAATTTGATAAAGTGATTATAGAATATGGTTTCTTGCCAAATGAGTATGACAAATGTATATACTCTAAAAATGTTGGTGAAAGTTGTGTCATTTTATGCTTGTATGTTGATGATATCTTATTCTAGGATCTTCACTGGAACTGATAAATAATACTAAGAATTATTTATCTAACCAATTTGATATGAAAGACCTAGGCGAAGCCAACTTGATCCTAGGAATGCAAGTGTCCAAATGCAAAGAGGGCTATACTCTATCTTTAGCACATTCAATTGAGAAAATGCTAAAAAAGTTTGAATATTTTGACAAAAAATCTGCCCTTACTCCTTATGACAGTAATGTTGGTCTCAAGAAGAATGAAGGATCACCTATAGAACAATATAGATATTCACAGATGATAGGGTCCCTTATGTACATATCAAATAGAACCAGATCCGATATTGTATTTGCTATTGGGAGACTTAGTAGATATACCAGTAACCCAAATCAGTCACATTGGACTGCTTTGGATAGAGTATTTAGATATCTTAGAGGTACTCTAGATTATAAACTTCATTATTCTAAACACCCTGATACTATAGAAGGTTATTCGGATGCAAACTGGATAACTGATTCACATGATGTGAAATCCACAACTGGATATGCTTTTACCCTAGGAGGAGCTGCAATCTCCTGGGGTTCATGTAAACAAACTATCATAGCTACGAGTACTATGGACTCCGAAATGATAGCTTTGGACACTACTTATACAGAAGCTGAATGGCTTAAAAATTTGATTATGCATATACCTGTTTCTAATACTCCTGTTCCTGCTATTTCTATCAATTGTGATAATAATCTGTTATTGAACTACTAAAGCATGATTTTATAAATACTAAGATGAACAGGCACCTGCAGCTGCGCTTCAAATCTATAAAGAGCCTATTGGACAAATATGTGGTTCTTGACTATATAAGTCATAAAGAACCTTGCAGACCACTTGACGAAGGGTCTGTTTAGGACATTGATCCTAGAATTATCGAGGGGGATGGGGTTAAGCCCATAATTTAGTCATCAGCAGTAGCAACCCAACCGAGTCTGACTAGAGATCCCAAGAAGCCGGTTCAATGGGTAGGAACAAACTGGACTAGGTGACTATTATGGAACACTGACCTTGAGATTAAATTCTCTTTAATATAAAAGTCCAGGAGGTTGTACATGTGTACATTGATACCCCATCCCTATGGTGACAGTGTTTCGGTGTGATATGGTTAGGGTGAGTTTAAACTCTTAATAAGTCCAAGCATGATATGCAGGGTTGATACCTATCACCAACCCTTGAGGACTTACCTATATGAGAGGTCGTGAAGGTCGCGACTATGGGACAGGGCGATCCTAGACAACTCTCATGAATATGGAATAAGTGCGCATGGCCAATCAAAAGCGCCAACCGATAGACTCAAGAACCTCTAGCGTACTATGTGTGCTATTTTCTGAATCTGGTTCAAGAAGTCTGATTCAAGGCATAGTCCATCAAGCACTTCTTCAGATAAAGACAATAGTCACTAAGTGAGATTCAAGGCTGCTGTCCATCTCATCTATGCATAGTATATATATTTGCCCAGATATTCTCTACTCTTAGTCTTATCTTTTACTTTTTTCGGAACTTTGTTTTTTTTTTTTTTTTGGTGGGGGGGGAGGGGGGGGGGGGGGGGGGGGGGGTGGATTGTTGCACGTTATGTACAAAAAACCAAGTCCTCATAAAAACCAAGTCCTTTAACTTCCTAGTCAGACAAGCTCCATTCTTGTCCTATTCCTTGGCTTCACTAGTGGTGGAGAATAAGTCTTTCAGATCCGACTCACTTGGGCTGCCTATAGGCTATTTTGGGCTGGTTTATTACTATCTATATATATTCTACTTAATTCCTTTTTGGTGAGTACTCTTAGCTTTTAGTGATTTTTCTACAACTTCTCTCTCTCTCTGGTACTCTCCTTTTAATTCCAAAGCAATTGTAAGTTTCTTGTTCTTTTCTGGGCAATGCTAAGTTCGGGTCACTCTTTCCAAGTTGTGTGCGACGAGGAGATATCGGTAGAGCGGTGGTTTCACCACTAGGAGCATTCGGAACAAGTCTGTACATAGACCCGAATCAACTCTTAGGACAGTGCTACGTGCGCGACTTCCCCGGAGGCCGGTAACATTTACTTTATTTTATTTTGTTTGCAGATTTTTAGGAATAATTTCCAACAATACTGGGGTTTTTATTGGAAAATGGAAAAGTAGGGATTACAACAGGAGATATTCTGGATTATGCATATATTTTTCATCTCTTCACCATTTCTTTAATTTCATTTGATTTGGAAATAGACAATAGTATAGTAATATAATCTAAAGTAGATTTTGTCTCTTTCATTCTAAGTGCTTCATATTATCATCTTAGAGTTAATTTGAAGATGCACATTTTTCTACTTCCCGACAACTTAATAGGAGATCGTCAAAATCTCGCATGCCTCACAGAAAGTAGATGTATTATCTACCTTCTCGAACATTGGATGATTGAAAGAGCTTGTTGATTTTCTTCTGTTTCTTCTCCAAAGTGCCTTTTGCACTTTATTCAAAAATTGAGCATTCATCTACCGGCTCCTTTACACATTTGTTAACGGCCTCCCACCATACGACCTGAGCAGAATCGCCTTCATTCAGATCAATCAATTATCGAAGTTGTCTTTGGTTATTCAAGAATATTGGTGTTGGTATCGGACACGTCCCACAAGTGCTCCGATACCACAAGTTTGAAATCTGAGCGCATGGAAAACTTAGTCTAGCCCACTTGAGATAACTAATCCTCATCCAGCGAACCCCAAGTACATATAAAGACAATGTATACCTGGACAAATCTCAATCTATATAACTCAGGTGAATTACAAGATTGATAAAAATTAATGTTGAACCTTATGTCCTAAAACGCTCAAACACCTCATCACACTCAAGAAAAAAAGACATAGATTACAACTTGAAATCACTCACATTATCCGTAGCAATTTTCCTGAACGAAGACAACGACTCTTCGATCAGATCTCCTTTCTTCTGTCTTGGATGACGAGCACCCTTTGGACAAGCACCATGAATCTCCTCCATGTGCTTTCCTACTGCTTCTACCGTCGTGTGTGTGTGTGTGTGTGTGTGTGTGTGTGTGTCTATATATATATATATATATATATATATATATATATATATATATATATAATTCTAAAATAGTCCAGCATTAATTATGGACGGCCAAATTTAATCAAATCAAATATTTAATACAGATTTATAAATCCCGTAAAATAAAATATTTGACCAGATTAAATATTTGATCAGATTTGGGTCCCACAAATATGTTGTTATCAATTTATGGCTAGACCCAATAATTGGAACCGAACCAAGCTTTTCATCATTAGCATCTCGAAGCTCGGATACCACTCTGTTAGAATGTATCAGCTCCCACAAAGCAACTAAGACCATGTAATTGGAAGGGGACAACTATAATTTGTTTTCGTTTTTTTCATTCAAGTTCATACTTTCATATTACATGGTACATAGTTATTTGTTGGACTCCAACATGAATGTAAAGACCATTAATGTGTCATTACACATTACTAAGTCATGAGTATTTGATTTTCTAACATGACTTTGACAAACTAGTAACTCATGAGGGTGATGATAAGGAATGCAAATAGGCCATCATGATGAAATTTGATTTCTAACATAAAGGGTTTGGATGATGATGATATTATGCTTCTCCAATTGAACCAGCTTGAACTATGAATGTTAGATGGCTTAATTATAACTTCTTGAACAATTGGTATTCTGCTAGGCCTAGATATTCACATGTACATGCCAACATGCCATTCCTAGCTAATTAGTGATTGATGATCAATGCAATCTCTACAAGTTATGTGCACATCTCCAATCCTCAGTGGCGAGGATAATATTGCATGACCTATCAGCTAGCCAACTAATTTGATCTTAAATTAATGCGCGATTGTAGCGAAATCAACTACTGCTTTGTCTGCATGATTGCAGTCTCTCTTAAATGCTGCAATTTTCGAAGAAAATCGACAATTTTTGTGTTGCAGTAACTTTCATGCTACATCTTTCGTGCAATATAGGCAACGCACCCCCCCACAGTCGGATGACGTGTGGATTGTTAGGAGTCCTAATTTTATAGCTTTGCGCATGAGGAGATCAGCTAATCACAAACTTTTTTGTGATCACGCTCGTGTCCTTATGGTCCTAGCTCCAATAATTTGCATGGAGTGATGGAAATGGCTTTCTTTTTCTCATAATTGATGTTGCTAATGATCGATATGATCCTTTTCTTCGTATAGTTGGCAATTAAAACGCCAACTGTGAACAACAATTTCCGTGAAGTTTGACTTCAAAATTGAACTAGAGGGTGGTGCAGTTGATCTCTTGCTGATATCACACCAGCTTTCTCAAAATCAAACAGAAACACTATCGACCTGGTAGTGACTTTGGTTTGGGTCAAATCGGTCCAACCAATAGGTTAATTCTAGTTGAACCAGTTATATATAGACTTCCAATTTTACATTGAATATATTACATATATAATATACAACTACGTATATACTACCACAAGGGAAGTTCTCCATGATTACCATAGTAGAATAAGTCAATAAATAAACATATTAACTTTGATTGCATGCAAGTCCAAAATAAAAAAGTCAAAATTCTGGGTCAAATTGGTTCAAAATCCAACTTGATCATACGGTTCGGTTGTATGACCAACCGAGAGCCGACCGAGTAGACCGAATTTTCGAAAAATAATAATAAAGCAATTCCAAAAATTTACTGAATCACTGATTAGTTAGTTCAATCGGCAGATCCAGTCCGGTTTTTAAAACACGGCTACAATATTGCCTAGTAGTTAACCTATTTGATAGAAATGCATAAGAATATATGGCATGACCAGGGCCGGCCCTGAGGTAAAGCCGGACAAGCCATCGGGCTTGGGCAACCCTCCTGTCAGGGCTCCTCCTGTCAGGGCAACCCCCCAGACCTCTAAGTCTCTACCTCTCCGCAAATAGAACATCCACGGTCCACCTCAACTCCTCTCTGTCCGTTGAACTAGCAATCCACCATGCCCATATTTTGAGTTCTCACTGAAAAGACCACGAGTAGCTCAAAGAGAGGAAATCGGGCCATCAGAACCGGAGACTTCGATGCCACCGCCAACCCCACTCGCCATCAATTCTTTTAATATCCTCTTTGGAAGTTAAGGGTAAGGGACAATCAAATTTAGCTCCGGCCCAACCCTCGGAGCCGACCGTGGGCATGACTATACATATGAATCTTGAAAAATAATGAATCGTATACTTATTATCAGTATCCGTACCTGTATCCGTATCCTTAAGTTGTCTGAGTAAAGAAGTTCAGCTCTGAGTAATCGTCATCTTCCAGTTTAGGGGTGAGCATTATTCGATTTTGAACCGAAAACCGAACCGAACCGAATAAGAGATTCGGTTCGGTTTAAAAAAAATTCGGTTCGGTTTCGGTGAAAATACTAAATTTTCTTATTCGGTTTCGGTTTCGGTTTTGGATTTCGGTTTCGGTCTAAAACCGAAAACTGAATAAGAAAATTTAGTTTATATATATATATATATATATTATATATTATATATTAACAAAAAAATACAAATAAACCCAAAAACCGAATAAACCGAAAACTGAACCGATTTAATTCGGTTCGGTTCGGTTCGGTTATTGACCAATTCGTTTCGATTTTGCTTATTCGGTTTCGATTTTGGTTATTCGGTTCGGTTGGAACCGAATAAACCGAATACTCACCCCCTTATTTCAGTTAGCACCCAGAATATCACGATAGCAACTAGCCAGATAACAGGAACAGCAGGAATACTGATATAAATTTTTTCGCGTCCATGGACAGGAGACCAAGAATATGTTTCTATATATTAATTATTATCAGGTTGATTAATCATTCATGCATCACTTTCCCCTCTTGATAACACTCATCGATCAAGATGGAATAACAGCAGAAGAAGATGCAACTTGTTAATAATGGAGATATATTGATGTGTTACGTAGCAATCGCATCCAGATTCCAGATCATCGTGAACTTTCTCTTAATAGCACCACATCATCATCATTATCATCAGCATCAACTTCTTTTTAGTGAATGCAACAGATTAGTTCTATATATATTGAGCACTTAGCTCCACATCATCATTATCATCAGCATCAACCTCCAAATCATGAACCTTCCCTTTATTATATAGTGGGAACAAAAAATTTGGACATTAGTGTTAGTTGGACTTTGGGGGTTTCACTGCGCCCCCTCCGAAATTTTATTGAATGATTTCCTTAGAATCAAACCGAGAAACTCTAAAATCTTTCTTTTTCTCTATTCTTCATGAAAGTCGTACAATCGTCACTTTTGATAGTGATGATCTCTTCGCAAATTAGGTCAGGAATTAGTTTATAAAATCCCACCAAATTTTTAGACATCTTGATTATTGGATACAATCAAAAGGCCTCGATCCAAATCCAAATTTGACTCAGTCCAGGCCCGATATTATATAGTGGGAACAAAAAATTTCTTCCCAAAAACTTTTCGGAAACATTTTCACAATTTGCAATGTATGACCGTATGCCGCTATACGGCCAATATATATATATTTTAAACCATCACGTGCGGGTTCAGTTAAATTGTGTGTCTTTCCGTACACGATTTTTAGCCGGTCGTCATATTGCTTCGGACTCTTCGTGCGGATCTTGTCCGCACTGACTTTTTCATCATCGTCCCACACATACGCCTTGCGCACTCCGCGCGCTCCCGAGCCTCACGGGACGGCCGACGTCTTTCGACGCCGGCAACTCAACGTCTCGTTTCGCCCACGACGTCGAAGGCGCCCCCGACGTCTTCACGACGCCTACGACAGCAGATGCCGCACAGTCACCCGTTTTATGCGCACGACGTCCTTACGACGTCTTCCTGACGCCTATTGGACGTCGCACGACGGGCCGCGTGGTCGGTCGTCGTTTATACTCGTGGTAGAATGGTGCCGGTCCTCGACCGTCCTTATGACGTCCCTAGCCGTTTAGTTTTCATGCACGGGACGTCCCATTCTGTCCCACGCCAGCTCAGATCGTGGCCATTTTTCGTCAGTTCTACAACGTTTTGGATGTCCCGCATCGCACAGGTCAGGCTCATCATCGCCCTATATGGCCAATATATGGCTCAACACAGTTGAACAACTCGACACCTTCAACTTTTTGAGATTATGAGACATAGGAAGGGAATCACAACCCAATAAATCTTCCTCTTTCAGATTAGGTGGTAAGTATACTCGTTCCGTTATCGTTTTCTTTTTTGAGATGCCCGATATTACACACAAAATTTTATGCACGCTAGTTGCATTGCATGTTTTTGGGCCCACTGTCTCAAACTCCTAACATTTTTATAAATGGAAGACAGAACTTTGTGCACGCTCCATTGAATGTCTTTTGGGCCCATTGCTCTCAACTTCCACCTGAGAAGCCTTACATTACATACGAGACTTTGTGCACGTTGCATTGTATACCTTTTGGATCCACTGTTTTCAACTTCTACCATTTTTATAAATAGAAGAAATAATACGATCTCGTAGCTCAACCCACTGATTTTCTGCCACCAGCGATAATCTTATGCCTCTTTTCAATAACTACAAGGGTCACTCGAGTTAAATTGTTCCGTTGTCGTTGATATGGACTTTCTCCTAGTGTCGCCTACGTACCATTATCATACAATTGATAACTTTGAACAGTGGACAAAGACAAGATCAGACTTGACTAGTGTTCATGAGTAACGTTATATCAGGAACCCTTATGTTCCTTGTGACATGGTCTATGTTTTGTTAATATATATGTGTGATACTTATGTGCACCGGAAAATGTATACTTATATAGTAAATGAGTGTTGATGCCTATATTTTTTTGTCATAATGAGTTGAAGACTTCATGTTCAACTCGAGTCGAAGGAAATTTGCACCAATGCCATTCTACAAGCTCTTTATGTGAAGGTAGACCATGGACTATTGAAATGTCAAGTCACAAGTGTTTATTTTTATTTACAAGGGTCGTGGTTTGCTTACTTTTATGAAATATTATTGAGGTGTAAATGTCATAGTTTTTGTTTAAACTCTCATATAATTAAAGGGAGAATGTCCATAATTTGTTGGTTTTGAGAAATGTTATGCTTACAACTATTATTGGTTGTGAGTTTTACAACCGTCTATGTGATATCCATTAATTGAAGGAGAGGTAGAGAGTGGGATTCGATGGAATCCATGTTAGAAGGAGAAAGAGAGTGGTTGTAAAAATGTTGTAGGCATTTGGTAGTAAACTTAACATTTTCCCTTTTTTGTGTTTTGGAATATAGGTAGTAATTTTTGTAGGCTTTGTTTATTGGAAGAGGCAACCCGGTGAGCGTTATTGGGTTTTGGACGAAGAACCAAATCGGATCGGACCGAAACTAATAAAAGATTTGGTTCAATTTGAAAAAAGAAAATTGGTTCGATTTCGATTTTGAAGAAATAAATACACTGACCCCTTATGTTTCATGAGTATTACATGGAATATCCCTATTCCGAAAATAATTATACTAACCAGTCCTCTTCTTTAGAAATTTTATAAAACATAGAAATGGTCAGTGTTATAAGTTTCTATAAAAAATATAAACTATAGGGGTGGTCAGTGTTATAAGTTAACGTAATTTGTTCCGATTTTAAAAATACTAAAATAAATTATTATCTTTCGGTTTTAATTTCAATCTAAAACCAAAAATCGAATAAGACTTTACGCAATTATATAAGAACCCTCACTTTTAAGCATATTTTATAATTAAGAATATGTATATTTTGGAAATAATAATTTTATATATGTATTTAACTTTTGATAATTTAACAAATAATCTAACTTTGGACCCAACTTTAAAATACAACAAATGTATCTATAAAATTTATATATTTTTTAATATAATTTAACTATAATTTTAATTTCAGACCCGATTTATTAAATAATAAAAATATTCCAACAGGCCAAATTGGATAAATTGAATCGATTATTTCAGTTATAGATGATTTTGGTTGGGTTTGCTCACCCTGACACCAACCTCTTCACTGTTGTGGTATGATTACACGTGATTTTTTCAACTTTCTTACTTTTATGAAAATTTTGTGATGCTATCATGACACATGTTAATAAATATATAATATTTAGAATTTGACATAAGATGCAATGTAATAGTGAATCACTAATTAAATTTGTGTACACTTGTATGATACTTGGTGAATATAAGAGTGTATTTATTATCAAAATTGGTAGGTGGCACAAAAAGGATGCACATCCGTTCCAACTCATCATGTCTCATTTTTGTTTTAAATGTGACTAATATGTTTCTTATTTAAAAAATAAAAAATTATAGATACTAAAAGTCGTTATTTATAAAATTGATGACAAGAATTGGAAATAAGAAGTTATGATAACAGATTATACCCCGCAACAAGATTATAAAAAAATAAAAAATAATTAAAGCAAAGATAATAAAGAGCATTAAATGCTTCATAACATATTAACATGTGTCAAGAGAGCATACGATAGAGAAATCCATATATGTATGCGACCTATGGATTAGTCATCTTTCATGACAAAGTTACATATAAACGCTTCCTCACAATTTTTTTATTCAGGACACTAAATTTGGCGATCTGAATTAACTGGTAAAATATTACAAGAAATTCTTGAATTTTTTTATACTTCCTTGACAATTGGGATTGAGATTTTTTTTCATGCCTTGGTTATTTTATAGGAAGGTCCTAATTTGTTATTTTATGCAAAATGTTGTGTTCCAAATTTAGCGTTGTTTGACCAAAATCGGTCTGAGTAGTGGACAGTGAAAGAATACTTTATTAAATTAATGAGAGAAAATCTTATAAAGGATTACACAAACAAATATTCTATGGAATCCTTTTTCAAAGAGTTCTCCAACAACCTCTCACATTCCTAGGGGTGCAACTCGGACGGGTTGGGTCGGGTTTGAGGTCAACCCGAGCCCAACCCGATAGATCATAAGCCGAGCCCAAGTCCAAGTCCGACCCGACTTCGGGTTCAACATATGAAGCCCAAGACCAAGTCCGGAGGATCGGGTTGGGCTAGGATTGGGTCGGGTCCATCGGATTTATCGGACTCTAATATGATATTTGAAATAATTTTAAACAAGAGTAATATTAAATGCATAATCAAATAGCAACCAAGCCTCAATCATTACAAAATAAAGCTGAAATGAGATTTAGGACAAGGAATTGAAAAGTTCGGGGAAAAAAAAATATAGTTTAAACCTTTTATTTTAGTATGAAATAATATATATATAAATTATATGTATGTCGGGTTTCGGGTTCTTCGAGTTACCCAACACATGAACCCAAGTTCAACCCGATTTTTGATCGGGTTCAAATATTTTAACCCGCGCCCAAGCCCGAACCCGAATATCTTCAACCCTCCCAACCCATTAACGGGTTTACCCAATCGGATTCGGGTTTAGCCACCCAATAACGGGTTTACCCGATCGGATTCGGGTTTAGCCCGCCCAAGTTGCACCCCTACACATTCCTCTCTCTCTCTCTCTCTCTCTCTCTCTCTCTCTCTCGGTTTCCTTAGGACTTCCTTAGCATAGCTCAAGATAAACCTCCTTCCTTAGCATAGCTCAAGATAAACCTCCTTTTCCTCAAGCTCATCTACTAGGACATGAGAAGACCCATAAATAAAATTTACTAACCTTCTCTAACTCAGAAGAAATCTTGACCGTCAAAATATATATAAACTTTAGATCTGAACAGTTCCATGTACCTAGGGCTGCAAACGAGCCAAGCCGAGCCAAGCTTTGGTAAGCTTGAGCTTGGCTTGACTAGAATTAATTGAGCTCGAGCTTGATAAATTTTTTATTTTAGAACTTGAGCTTGGCTCGAACTTGTTTATATTAAGCTTGAGCTTGGCTTGGTTTGAGCTCGAGTTTGGCTTGATAAGAAATTAAGCTTGATTCAAGCTTGATAAACAAGCTCGATAAGCTCAAAATCAAGCTTGTTAAGCTTGATTTCAAGCTCGTTCAACTTTATTTCAAACTCATTAAGCTTGAGTTCAAGCTTAACGAGCTCGATTTCAATTTAGTTAGGTTTGAATTCAAGTACTTGTAATATTAACAATTTAATTATAAATTTTTAATTAAAAAATTCCTTAATATTAATTATTAAGGACATATAAATATATGATGCACAAATATATATAAAATTAGAATTCAATAAAGAACAAATGAGCTTCTAAACAAGCTCCTAAACGAGCTTCTGAACGAGCCAGCTCGCAAGCTCATAAACGAGCCAGCTCGCGAGCTCAAACGAGCCAAGTACTTCTAAGCTTGAGCTTGGCTTGTTTATTAAACGAGCTCGAAAATGAAGCTTGAGCTCAGCTTGTTTAGTAAACGAACCGAGCTCAAACAAGCTTTTATCGAGCCGAGCTTCGAGCAGCTCGCGAACGGCTTGGCTCATTTGCAGCCCTACATGTACCTAACTGATTCTGATGCATCGGTATACCAGCAGCCAGTATTCTAAATGGCGGTTGCTCTTTGTACCGCTTTTGTCGGTTGACGATGGAATAGGCAGTCAGCGAATGTTTGGCGACTTAGACGGAGGTGAGACGGAGTAGACGGAGGTGAGATGAGACAGTGTAGGCGGAGGTCTAGATGAAACAATACCTGACTAGATGTTTTGTCAAAACAATTTTAAGCATTATAGGCCTACAGTTTACTTACACCGGTCGGTACCTTTAGACTCTTTTGAGTTGTTTCAATGTCGCACTGATTTCTCTCATCATTGGATGCCTCCTGTAGAGCCATATTACAACATATGGCCTTGAAGTGAGCTAAAATTACGTACTCACTGGTACCGACTAAAACAACCGACCGACACGTTTAACCAGTACATTGATATCTTGATTAACCGAACCAATCACCTAATTAAGATACCTAGGTCGGTTTAGGTTATCAATTTAATATATACTCATAGGCCACACATCCTCTAACATTCCCCCTTTATTTTACATAAATTCTAGAGGAAGTCATGAGTTTCTAATTTTTAAAACTCGATCACGAAGAGTCATTAGATTACATGTAATTTATAATCTTAATTTTTTTTCAAGAGATTAAAGTGAAAAAAAAATAAAGTACATTCGTAATTTAACTAAAATTCACAAGTCACATTCATATGACAGATATCACAATCGGTAGTCATCAGAATCAGTTTCTCAAAATTTTCATTTGCCAAAAGAGGGCCTTACCGAACCTGTACACTGGCTGAGCAAGGCCATGTTGCCACAAGGGAAAAAAAAAAAAATCTTTACATTAATATTTTTTAAAAATATTAGGCCTAGAGAAACAAGTTGGAAAAAAAAAAATAAGGAGAGAAAGCTTCGCTCAATGCAAATTCCGATGGACAGGAGCTAATATATTTAAAAGATAAATTTTGAATTGCTTCTCACTTGTTTATCATAATTCAAGGTGTATCCTACCGAATTAATATAAGGTATGAAATCCTCCATTTTTAACGAAAACTGTCAATGACTAACAGTCAACTCCTTTAACCCATGTTTAAGTGGGATACACCTTAAATTATGACCAAATATGCTCAAATAAGTGGGGTATACCTTGAATTATGGTAAAATAAGTAGGGTGCAACTCAAATTTTTATTTATTTATTTATGTAGGTCAAAAGAGTTGACTGTTACTCATTGACGATTTCTACTAAAAGTGGAGGATTTCATGCATTATGGTAGTTCGATATAATGTACCTTTATTATGATAAAATAAGTGAAGGACAATTCAAAAATTATCTATTTAAAGTTGATAGAGATAAGTAGTGCGTAGATCTATATAATGCCGAAAGATACGATGGCATGTTTCAGGGACGGCCCTGACCCAGGGCAGACCGGACGACGGCCCATGGCCCCCTGACGAAAGGGAACACCAACATTAAACTATCTACAATAGAACTAGTATGTATCATGTGCCTTTTTTAATAAAAAATATTGTGGTGTAGTGGTTATAATGCTAAGCTTATATAAAAGAGGTCCTTGGTTCAAATCTTGACTACAACAAATATTAGTTTTATTTATACTCTTTTTTTACATTATGTATGAGGATCCATTTTGGAAGTTTCGCCTCGGGCCCCCATCAGCCCATGGTCGGCCATGGCATGCTTAGGATCTTAATCCATACCGAAAAGGGGGGCGAAAAACCATCTCTAGGACATTCTTAACACCTAATTAAGAGCAAATTAGTATGTAGAATGGAAAAATTTATGAAATGTCAAAAAATTGTAAAAGTTTTATGAAAAATCTACCGCAAAATAATATTTAAAAAAACGTTTCGATTCTTCCTTCTTCCATATGCTGCTCACTTTCGAATTTAGGTTTTCTCCTCCAAAATTTTCAAACCTTACTTCAAAAACTCGTAAAAAATTTCGAAAAAGCGATAAACGGTAAAAATATTAAAATGGAGGTCCAAACATCATTTTTTTGCGATTCTAAAATTTTGAGAGGCCGGCAAATGGTAAAATGGTTTATCTCAGGCTCCTCGAAAATACGCTCCTTTTGCGACAAACCGGACCTCGTTTCGACATCTCAGCCAAAAGTTATGGCCCTCCAAAATTTCAACTGGCCATTTTCCGTGTTAAAATGCAGGAAAATAGTCATTCTCCGTGTTAAATTGACGGAGAATTGCAATTCTCCGTGATTAAAATGACGGAGAATGGCCATTCTCCGTCATTTTAACACGGAGAATGACCATTCTCCGTGTTAAATTGACGGAGAATTGTCATCCTCCGTGTTAAAATGACGAAAAATGCCCACTTCCCGTGTTAAAATAAAATCATGGAGAATGACAATTCTCCGTCATTTTAACACGGAGAATGATCATTCTCCGTGTTAAAATCACGGAGAATTGTCATTCTTCATGTTAAAATGATGGAGAATGTCCACTTTCTGTGTTAAAATGCAGGAGAATGGTCATTCTCCGTGTTAAAATCACGGAGAATGACCATTATTCGTTGTTAAAATCACGGAGAATGACCATTCCTCGTGTTAAAATGCAGGAGAACGGTTATTCTCCGTGTTAAAATCACGGGGAATGACCATTCTCCGTGTTAAAATAACGGAGAACAGTTGACAGAAACCTAAATCTTTGTTTTTTGTTTTTAGAAAAAAAATTGTTAGTAATAAAGATTAAGAGCTTTCCGTTCTTCTTTCAAAACAATGCTAACTCTTATGGAGAAGAAGAAGAAGAAGATCTTCTCTCCACAATTGACCTAATCGTCGAAAAACTTTAAATCTCTCCACGAAGATGATGATGATGATGAGCGATAATCGGAGTCCGACTGAAGAAAAGCACAGCGAACTACGAACGATCTTTGCGATCCCTGCTAAAGATGAGAGCAATGGAATTCAGATCTCTCGTGAAGAAGAAGAAAAGAAAAAGAAAATCGCAATCCAAATCTGAGTTTTTGAATTCAAATACATACATATGACTAAATTTGTGCGAAGGGGTAGTTATGGTATTATTAAAATGACAATTTTGTAAATACAGAACATCTAAAGAAAATCTTGGAATATTTAACGTGAAAATATATAATTTTCGACATTTCATAAAATCCATCCACATTTTCATAAAAACTAACTCCGAAATTGGGTATCTCAGTAATTTTCAGATGTAGAATTGTAAAGTACTTATGCATGAAAAATATTCTAAATTACTTAGAATTTCTGCTGGCTGTAGCCTGTCTTTGCTGCCAGGGAAATGCAAATTTCCAAACTGCATAATATTAGTGACACGCCAATGTCAGAAAAGAGCAAGGTTTTATGAAGATTCATTTGAGGAAGTATATGTTGAACTGCTTGGAGTTTTCGAAAGTTAGGCTACCCATTCGATACCAGGACATGTCCCTCTTCTCGACCACGCTATCACAAGTTTGTCAATAATAGAATTTCCAAACTGCCATATTTAGTAAGACGCGAATGGCAGAAAAGAGCAAGGTTTTTCTTCACCAATGTGAAGATTTATTTGAGGAAGGATATGTTAGCTATTTGGGTACTCTTCTGCAACGATTGACGATGCCTTCGCCAATGAAAGAAAATAGAAAAAGGATCATCTGAATTAATGCCGAACTAAGCACAGCCAAAAAGTAAAGGATCACATTTTGTTTTGTTTTTTCCTTCCCCTAACAGAACAAAAAAATAATTCATTTTCTTTTAAGACTGTTTTATTTATTTATTTTTTGCGATGACCGAAATTTTGTACACGTTACGTTGTTCTCGCATGTCATTTCGGTCCATTGCTCCCAATTTATACACACGCACCTCTCATGCAGTTCGATCCCAATAACGTCCGTCTAGCCAATGAGGTTACCTCTCCTCGCTAACCACAAAATTCAGCTAAGTTCGTTCTTTTTTTTTTCTTTCAGTTTTTTAATCTTCTTTTCATTTTTTTAATCTTTTTTTTTCATTATTAAGAATGATTTTTTTTTTGTATTTTTTTAGTTTTTTCATCTTTTAAGAATTTCTTGTTTGTTTTTTTTTTCAGTTCTTTATCCTATTTATATTTTTTCTTCAGTTTTTTATCAGTTTTTATTTTTTTTCTGAAATATTTATATATTCATCCAACATGAAAATATACTTTTTTTGAAAATTTAATTCCAAACAAATTGGTTTTCAGAAAGATAGAATTTTCGACTTACAGTATTCCCCGTACCAAATTTCCTTAGTAGCATGCTCTATTAGCAATATGCACTGATTTACAATATGTTAATTGTTACAAGGATTTTTGTTTCTTGAGAAAATTTGAATTGTACCCTACTTTAATTACCATAATTTAAGGCGCATCCCATAATGTACAATTTTCCCACTTCCATAAAAAACAAACGGTCAACTCCGTTGACCATTAATTTTTGACCGAAATATCTCTTTTCTTCTTCCCAAGCTGAGGAGTGGGATGGATAATAATGGTAATTTGCTAGGGGTATTTCGGTCAAAAATTAACGGTCAAAATTTTTGACGAAAGTGAAAAAATTGTACATTATGGTAAAGTAATGGAATGCATCTTGAATTATGATAATTAAAGTAGGGTGCAACTCAAATTTTTTTTTTTTTCTTTAACATGTTAATTAATAAGTAGAAGAGTCATACATCAAGCATTTATGTCAAAGTTTTGAACCAACTACTTTACATTTCTTGCGTTCTTCTATGCTAAGGCCATCTCCGATATGTGTGTGTGTGTTTTTTTTTGTGGTGGGGGTGGGGGTGGTTTCCTATTCTAGTTGGTATTGACGTAGGATCGAGATTTTCTGAGGAATTCTCATAGAAGTTCTTGGGACCTGTTTGACAATTGTAGGAATAACAGTTATGAGGTATTTTTAGAGTACCGGCTATGGACAGTTACGAGGGATCCGATTTTGAATGATTTTTAAGTAGCGACTTTTAAACCAGTCCAATCCGTGCTTAGTAATTCACTAGCGAACGGTTCTGAAAGTTTTTTAAACTCTCATAGAAGTTCTTATCTTCGATGTGGATAACCGAACTCTATCCTCGCGTAAAAAATTAAAAACCATCCAATAGTAGAATATATTTAAAATTAAAATTATGTTTAAACTAACTACATAATATTATCTAATTAAACACATATCCATAATTTTAAAAATAATCATAACAAATCATATTGAAATTATATTTAAAATATTCTAATATAATTTAAATTTTTATATATTTTATTAATACTATAATTGATTTTTTTTTATACGTGTAATGCTAGTAATTAATTAGTTTGTGTACCATCAAAAAAAATTAATTAGTTTGTGGCATTATATTTTTTTCCCCCCTAATTTTGTACGGAATAGTTTGCATTACATATTCCTTTGCTCCTTCTATTCCATTTGTTGATAAAAATCGACAATGGAAACCATACAACCGGTGAGATGGCCGCCCAACTTGGAACTGGTGGTTCAACCGAGACCATTAAATGACCATATCCGAGTACAGTTCAATTTTTCTGGTTCTTTTTTATCAACATATAGTTATATATAAATAATTTAAAAATATATAACATATCTATTCTACTATATAATAGAAAAACTTAGATGGTGAAACTTTTAAATTCCGAAAATACCCTTACATACTTATACTAATTAAAAATAGTTTATCTATTCTACTATATAATAGGAAAACTTAGATGGTGAAACTTTTAAATTCCGAAAATACCCTTACATACTTATACTAATTAAAAATAGTTCATTAATTTTAATAAGGACAACTTAGTAATTAGGAAGACTACCCTTTGGTCTTGCTAAAGAGTCTTCCTAAACTAATTAAGAAATATTAAAATACGTGCAAGGCACGTGCACATATGCTAGTACATATAAGCTCTAGTGCGGACGTATCAATTACACTTTCTCAAAACTGGACTTGCCTCGTTGCCATCAGCCTCCTCGCAGCTAGCTATAGTTGTTCGATGGTCCGCCGAAGCATCGACAATTTTTGTTCGATAGTTGTTGTTGCTTGAGGGGCTGTGGGACGGCTGTAGGGGCAAGAGGTAGAAAGGGCACAGGAATAGGATTTTAGGGTTGCGGGGAGAGGATTCAGTTGGTAGAAAAATGGTTGAGACTGTTAGTGCCGGAACACAATTTTCGATGGAAAACTGAAAAAATAAAACAATTGTAAAAACAACGTTTCAACGCAACACTTCAAAAAAGGTGTACAACAGAGATCCTAAGAGGATTCTGGATTACGAGAATCTAAAAAGATTTCGTAATCAATAGCAAACGACAGTAGCACTTCTAAACAAAAGGTACTGATCGATATGCAAACAGCAGCAGAGAAGATGACAGGCGATAGATGGATAATGGCCTGCTGGGGTGAATGATCACCGTTGCTCAAAACTTAATTTGCCCCACACGAACAGTTTTCAGGAACCAGCAAGTTCGACTGAGAACTTTGGAACTCTTCTGCTCTTCTGACACCTCAGAAGGCGCACGAACTCCTGCACTAAGTGGCGCTGATGCACTACTTCTCTTCACTCTCAAACTCTGTAGAAACACGTAAGAAATGACGCTAAAAAACACTTCTGCCTTAACATGAATTCTGAACATGTATTTGAGAGAGAGAGAGAGAGAGCAGAGGAGCTTATATAGCCTTGTTCTGTAACCGTCCAGTTAGCAACATGTTCGGGATGTGGAAAGAAACTGTCCCGAACATGCTGTAACTGCTCAATCGTGCACAGACACGATTTGAGTCGAAGGGCGTACAACACGCGCTATTTGTGCCACTTGCGCAACGCTGCGCCACTTGCGCAACGTGGCGCCACTTGTGCATCCCGCACAACCTGCGCCAACCGTGCGCCAACAGGCAGCGCCCACTGGCGCGCCACTGGGCCGCACAATTGGGCGCGCCTCTGGGCCACGCAACTGGATAAGTGCAAAGTGCGCCAACAAAATGCCACATTACGCCTCATGAGCCTATGAGTCCGAGTCCGAGTCCGAGTCCGAGTCGCTAAGCCCCTACGGGGCTTAGCTCCAATGGAAATAAATTTTCCAAGAGCAAAAAACATGAATGCTTTCAATTGTTCATTTAGCCTTTTTTCCATTAGAAAAATAATCCCACATGGCACACCCATGTGCACCTCCACACCACATGTACATCTCTAAAAGAATATAGCTAATATATAGAGATACAACTCCTTTGGCCTAGCCGATGTGGGACTAAAATTTCCAATACAAAAGGCCAAAATCCAACAATCCCCCACATATCTCTATATATGGGTATAAGTGTTCCCCACAATAACTGTCCATCATACATTAGGAGAGATGTCGCTGACGACTTGAATCTTCTCGCATAGGTCAAATAACAGACTATAATACAAGAATTGACTAAGTCTTGAATTCTGCACTATAGCTAAAAAAATTTCCACTCATATAATGTAGTTACATATGCTTCTGGCTACACATTAAAGGTCATGTGTCAGCCTGATTTCAGTGTATAATTTTGGGCGTCTACAAGTTTACCCTCAAGAGACGGCCTGATATCTCTTTCCATACACTACAGATGAGTTCTTTGTTAAAGAGACATAGCATGAAGCGCTTTGCGCTTCCCTTGCGGTGCTACGTCGCCGCTATGACGTGGCCTAAAGCCGAGGCCTTATCCCGTACCGGGAACCTCATCGCAGTGTCATACTACTGTAGCATGAGGACACCGCCTCTTTGTAGTGCCATACTACCCAGCATGAAGCCTTAGGCTCCCTTGCAGTGTTACGTCGCAACGACATGGCTTGCAAGGTCGATGCTTTATCCCTAATCGGGTACCTTATCGTGGTTTCGTGCCACTGTAACATGAGAAACTTCTTCCCTTTGTAGTGCTGACTACACCCCTCTTTATTTTAACATACATCATTAGGCTAACTGCCTATTTGCGGTGCTACGCCGCTGTGACTTGGCTCATACAGTCGAGGCATTACCCATTTCGGGAACCTCATGGTGGAGTCACACCACAGTAGCATAGAGTTTCACTCCTTGTAGTGATGCGCTACTGTGCTTCCTGTAAAGTACACCAGGCATTCACTTTGCCTGAGAACTCATTAAAATGTTTAAGCCAACCTTTCCACAGGATCCGTTTTCTGCAGAAAATAACAGTAGACAATAGTGGTTGTAGGTCCGTAACCGCTCCATGCCCAATAGGACATGTACCCACCGTTTCTGATATTCTTTCGATTAATGGTCCTCCCTTGAACCAAAAGCTAGATGCCTAGCAGATTTCTCTTTGAACTAATAGCATAAAACTTTATGGTAGGATTGTAATAATACAATATCAGAGTACCTTCAAGCCCATTTTACAAGTTGTGTCATCGACCAGCTGGCGCTTGAGGCCCTTGGTGAATGGATCCGCCAGGTTCTCCTGACTCCAAACATCAATCACTGCAATAACACCCCTCTTGATGAGATCGTGCACTGCCATATGCTTCAACCGCACAGTCCTTTTCTTTCCGTTGAAGAAGTCATTTGATGCCACCGCCGCAGTCGCCTGGTTGTCGCAGTATATCGGTATCGTCGGTATTTGTGCCCCAACCACTAGAAGATCATACATGAGCTCCCGAAGCCATTCTGCTTCCTCGGCTGCGGTATCAAGTGCAAAGAACTCAGATTCCATGGATGACCGCGAGAGCATTGTCTGCTTTTTCGACTTCCACGATATAGCAGCTCCATCCATTGTGAAAATGAATCCACCGGTGGACCTCTCGCTCTCCACTTCTGAGCACCAGCTGGCATCACTGAAGCTTTCCATTATCGGTGGATCTCCGTTGTACTGCAGTGCATATGTCTGAGTCTTCTTGAGATATCTCATAACCCGTTTCACAGCTTTCCAGTACTCAATGCCTGGGTTGCTCGTGAAACGACTCAACATTTCCACGACGAAAGCTATGTCAGGCCTTGTGGCAGTAGTAGCATACATCAAACTCCCGATTACGATTGCATACTCCAGCTGCTTGACGCTTTTCCCTGAATTAGGCTTCAGCTTCAGATCACACCTGTACGGCGTATCGATCCCTGGAAGATGCTGATACCCGTAACGAGTGATCATCTTCTCAACATAATTAAACTGTGACAACGCTAGTCCAGTGTCTGTCCGGATGATCTTGATCCCTAAGATCACATCACCTTCTCCCAAGTCCTTCATACAGAACTTGCTCGAGATGAACTTCTTTGTCTCCGTGACATAGCCCATATCCGTACCTAGGATCAGCATGTCGTCTACGTACAGAAAAACGATCACACCTCTTCCATCAGCGAACTTCGGGTAAACACACTTGTCCGTCTCACTGACCATGTAGTCATTTGACCTTATAACCTTGTCAAATTTCTTATGCCACATCTTGGGAGCATGTTTAAGGCCGTACAAGAATTTTACCAACTTGCAAACTTTGTCTTCAAGACCCTTGACGACAAATCTCTCTGGCTGTTGCATGTAAATCTTTTCGGTCAGCTTGCCATTTAGGAAAGCCGTTTTCACATCCATCTGATGTATCACCATCTTATGTATTACTGCGAGAGCAATCAATATTCTGATGGTGGTCATCCGGGCTACTGGAGCATACGTGTCAAAGTAGTCAATCCCCTGCTTCTGAGAAAACCCCTTTGCTACCAACCTAGCCTTAAACTTGTCAATAGTTTCGTCTGATTTCATCTTCTTCTTGAAGATACATTTGCATCCGATGGGTTTCGCTTCTTCAGGAAGATCAACCAACACCCAAGTGTTATTTGAGGTGATGGAATAAATTTTATTGTCAATTACCTCCTTCCAGAAATTTGCGTCTCTGGTCTTCATCGCCTCATCATAGGTAAGCGGATCTGCTTCCACATGATAGGTAACAAATGAAGTACAAGTTGGCAACTCTAGAGGGGGTGAATAGAGTTTATATCAAAAAATGATCAATTAAAAACTTAAACTCTCTTCACCAACTAAATAATTAGAGTAAAATAAATACGAAAATAAAGAGTAGAGAGCAAGAACAAACACAGCAAGATTTTTAACCTGGTTTCCCTCGTGGAGTACTAGTCCAGGCCTGAGAACTCTAGCTCAGGATTAAAATCCACTATTTGTGAAATAGGGTTACAACCACGTGCCTTTTCACAGAAGAGCATGCCAAACTTCTTTCAATGATCGCTTTGGCGAAACTTGGACTTTTCCAAGTGACTTACAACTTATTGCACTTCAAACTTCTAGCTGGATCGTACCGAGCAACTTGGACGGTTGGAAAGTTTGAATGCTAAGTGGATGTGAAGGTAAGGCTCTTGAATATATAGGCTATGTAAGAGAAGAAGAAGAGAAGAGTGGATGGTTTCAAATGAGAGAAACCAAGGCCTATTTATAGGGTTCGGGGTGGGCAGAATTTGGCCAGAATTCGGTATAAATAATTCAAATTTTTGGCCGTTGGACAACTAGCAGTGATCAAGACCTAAAAATCAGCATCCTGAATTTTAGGGGACCGAGTTCGGCCCGAACTCTGTGTGAGACAGAGTTCGGCCCGAACTCTGTCTTCTATGGACAGAATGTTCTTTGTGGGCTTTGGATGAATGGGTTGATTGGGATTTGGGCTAAGTAAACCTATAAAGCTATGGCTAGCTCAAAGTGCTCAGTATGACCCAACGTACATCATCCTATACTCAAGAATAATAAAAATACAGACTCCAGTATACACAAAATAGTAAAACTCCAAGCAGCTGTGATCTTGATCAATGAGCTGAGTAAATTGATTTCGAGCTCGATGTGTCAAATTTGACTATGACAAATATTATTTATACCGAATTATGACAAAGAGTTGGGAGGATTATGTCAAAGCACACGGCTTAGAAAATTATGACATGTTGGTCTTCCGACACCGCGGTAACGTGATATTCACATTAAGGGACTTTGACAAGGTGACATGTTGTGAAAAGATATATCCTTATAGTTCTCCTACGGATGTTGAAAAAAACCTATGTACTTCCTCCAGGTCATGCCGCCGGCTGTGCTGCTTCCCCGGCCTCCTAATCATGCCCACTTCTTCTCCCCCGCCTCTACACTTGAGCTGGATATCATATGTGGCTGAGAGAGTCAAATAAGAAGAAGGGAAGTAGGGAGGAGCAGATGGGTCTATAGCCATGGTGGATTAGAGGAGAAAGGAAGAGGCTTGATCAGAACGGAGGAATGGATGGATGGATGGAAGAGAACTAGAAAGCACTGATCCTTTCTTCAGTTTTTTCATTGAGGATATTGAGTTTGTACGTATTTACGAATATTGATTTGGTTTGTTGAGGATATTATATATTGTCATTCGACTGGCGAGACAGAAACTATGGTACGACATGGTGATCAGGATATAGTCCCTGCAGCCATTCAACTGGCGAGGCAGAAACTATGTATCCGTAGATAAAGTTGACTGTCCTGCGACCCTCATCCCTCGGCAATGATGATACGACAACCTATCACTACATCTTATATAGTAGTAGATGATGTCTTAGTATTACATTATGTGAGTTCATCTTGATTCTGTTACATTCTTCAGATACTAGATACGATAAGAACATATACTACACCATATGTACAGAACATAATGATCCACACTAATGTATGCTAAATGAATTTTGGGTTGTGTTCTGAGCCATCCGTTCTCACACTTAAATAGATATGAATTAGTACTATGAGAGCGCCGGAGAGAGTGAGAGCGCCGGAGGGGGGAGGAGAGAGAGTGAGAGAGTAAAATAGAAGGAAATAAATTGGTGGGAGAACCCAGGGATTAGATTCTGTATTTTGTATTTTGGATTCTATATTTTCTCTCCAGCTCCAGGACATAGTCCCTGCAGCCATTCGACTGGCGAGGCAGAAACTATGGTACGATATGGTGATCAGGACATAGTCTCTGTACCCATTCGACTGGCGAGGCAGAAACTATGTAGTCGTAGATAAAGTTGACTGTCCTGCGACCCTCATCCCTCAGCAATGATGATACGACAACCTATCACTATATCTTATATAGTAGTAGATGATGTCTTAGTATTACATTATGTGAGTTCATCTTGATTCTGTTACATTCTTCAGATACTAGATACGATAAGAACATATACTACACCATATGTACAGAACATAATGATCCACACTAATGTATGCTAGAATGAATTTTGGGTTGTGTTCTGAGCCATCCGTTCTCACACTTAAATAGATATGAATTAGTACTGTGAGAGCGCCGGAGAGAGTGAGAGCGCCGGAGGGGGGAGGAGAGAGAGTGAGAGAGTAAAATGGGGGGAAATAAATTGGTGGGGGAACCCAGGGATTAGATTCTGTATTTTGTAATTTGGATTCTGTATTTTGGCTCCAGCTCCAGGACATAGTCCCGTCAGCCATTCGACTGGCGAGGCAGAAACTATGTTACGACATGGTGATCATGACATAGTCCTTGCAGCCATTCGACTGGCGAGGCAGAAACTATGTAGCCGTAGATAAAGTTGACTGTCCTGCGACCCTCATCCCTCGGCAATGATGATACGACAACCTATCACTATATCTTATATAGTAGTAGATGATGTCTTAGTATTACATTATTTGAGTTCATCTTGATTCTGTTACATTCTTCAGATACTATATACTAGATTCGATAAGAACGTATACTACACCATATGTACAGGACATAGATGATTCACACTAATGTATGCTAGAATGAATTTTGGGTTGTGTTCTGAGCCATCCGTTCTCACACTTAAAATACATATGAATTAGAACTGTGTGTGTCACGACCCGCGCCCTAGAGAGGGGCACGAGCACGTGGTTACGTCCAGCCTACGCCGCAGAATCGGCGGTAGAACGCTGTATATATGGTCTGTAAATACTACGACTAAAACAGATAAATGTACCTGTACAGTATATACACTCCGAATGGAGGTGACATAGCAATACAGTCTCAATCACATAAACAAAACTAAGGTAGATAGCATGAAAAGAGATATGATAGATAAAACAGGAAACGAGTCCAAAATCCATAAGTCAGAGCTAACACAACATCCAGATTCTCAGATAGTATAAGTATAAAGATACTACAAACTGAAATGTACTAGCTGGCTCGCAGGCCAGGCAAACCTAACTAAACTATGCTACTCAGGGTGAGCAAAGTCCAGTGGCTCTACCAATAAGCCACGGTCTAAATCTAGTCCATCAGACTCAACCCCAAAGTAGGTCGGGCAGTCAGTCTCAGAGTCATCTGTAAAATTTGTCAACGGTATCCTGTCAGGAAAATGAGCAAGTACAAAATACCAACAGCAGTTCCATATGAATTGAGAAATACTATAAGAGACAGCAATAATGAAATACAAGACAAAAGATATATGCGACTTGGAAACCATTTGAAAGCCGAGTTACAACCCTTGAACCAAACAAGGACCAGAGTTGTAACCCTACTTTCAAACAGAACTTAGTCTCAAAATGGTACAGTATAAAAGACAGATAGAGCATATGAGAAATGAATCATAGCATGGTGAAAGTACAGTAAGTAAAGGTGAACTGGAATATAAGATATGACAATAAATGTAAAAAGGTGATTTGAACTATTAGAGCGATATGTGATCGGCTAGGGAAGCAAGAGATGGTTATCCACTTGGCCCGGTAATCCGCGGTGTACTCAACGGAGAGTCATGCCGTCCAACCTGGATAACTGGTAATGGGGTGTCTACTACACCCTACGTGAGGTGAGGGTGGCGCTAGCTAAATATAGTTACAGGAAGGCTTTGATCACATAACCCCTAATAATTCTCCATCCCCGAATAGTATCACGGATCCGGACATGGCACGTCATGACACGGGGTTCAAGAACAGGGGGCCAGCCCACTCCCAAATCAGTGTGTATATAAGTACATGAACACAGGAATATCACATACTCATATACCAAGGGAGTCTAGGAATAACATCTCATGATAGGATCCGACGTATACTAGTCCGTGAACCATCGTGTCGGGAATCAAGTAAAACACTACGACTGAATCGGATATAGTAGATATCAAGACAATGAAAACTATCAGTGAATGTACTCGCCTGTAGTCCTGAGCTGATAAGGTGAACAGACGCTCAGAGTGATCACAGACCTAAAATAAGATACTATGAGTCAAACAGGGCTTAACACTGAAAAATGAAACTAATATAATCCATGAATGCAAGTCTAAGTCAAAACTAGGTCAATCTAGGTCAAACTGAGTCATACTAGGTCATACTGGTTCATACTAGGTCATACTAGGTCACTGGGAGTCAATCCAAGTCAAACTAGGTCAATCGGGGTCAACGGTTGACTTACAGTTGACTTTTGGTCAAAAAGTCAACTCTGGTCAACTCTGGTCAACTTTAGGTCAAACTAGTCTAATGTTGACCAACTGTTGACTTTCAGTCAACTGGTCAACTCTGGATTGGTTTCGGTCAAATCGGGTCGCTAAAAGGCTAAGTTTGACTCTCGGTTGACTTTTGTTGACTTTTGGTCAAAAAGGTCAACCGACGTCAAAACTAGTCTATAAGTACCATATTTGATCATTACCAACCACGGAAATCAAGTTCTAACTCTATCTTAGACTTCTAACACCAATACCCTATTCCTAGGCAAAACTAGTATTTACCCTTCTAAGGTAAATCCCGATACCTTGCCCAATCCCTAGGAAACCCCGTAAATACCCATGGTACTAACCTAGGCTCCTTAGGGTAGCTAGATATCAACCTATCTAAGGTTTACCTACCAAGAATTTAGGTATCCTAGGTATCTAAGCCATGTTAGGGTACATGGGTATGGTTTACCCTATTACCTATCTTAACATATCATGAATTTTACCCTCTACTCTACCACACTCATCCACACCACTCACTCTCATGATATACTCCTATATTTATCACTCATAGGCTCTCCTATAGGTTTCCTATTAGTTTAGTTATAGGATATACTATAGGTTACTAGCCACTCACTTGTAGGCTCTCACACACACACACACACACAACTCACAAACACTCACACACACACAAGCAAAATATGGACTGATTTAGAGGACTGGGGGGACTGATTTTGGGGTTCAAAAGTGGACTGAAATTGAATGGTACTTGGACTGAAATGAGCTAAAAGGGGACAGCCCACCTAGGTGTTTTAGGACTGAAATTAAATGGGTTTTGGGGACTGTCAAGTGGCCAATAGGACAGCCAAGTAGAGGGGTTTTGATGGACTGTTAGGGGCTTGTCTTGGACTGTTTTTGGATGAAGGGGACAGCCATCATAAGGGGAATACATGGACTGAAATGAAGGGGGTTTGGTGGTGGTGTTAGGGGCTGTTTTGTGGCATTATGGACAGCCACCAATGGGGTTTTTGGTGGACTGTTTTGAGGGGTAAATGGGGGTGTAAATGACAGCCATGGGGGGGGGGTTGATGGGCTGTTTGTGGAGGTTTTATGGACAGCAGGTAGGGGTACAATGACAGCCAAGAATTGGCTTCCTACTCCTCCTATTCATTCACAACTCATCTCTCCATCTCACACAACCAACCACTCCACCATTTCATCAAACACCACTCACTCACACCCTCTAAACACAAACACACACACATGGCCATGCCATGCTTGGCCGACCAATGTGTTGACTCTCCCCCAACACAACACAAACACCACACCACATAAATATACACTAATATATATATACCATATATATATATATATATATATATATATATATATATATATATATATATATATAGAGAGAGAGAGAAATATATATATATATAACCACATATATATCCATATAGCTAATAGGAATATGATACATAGGAGAAATCATTCCTAAACAAGGCAAAAATCTGGAGTAATATAGAACACACCCAAAATCAATGCACAAACAATATTCATGTGTCCAAATAGGGGGTTTTCCTATTAGGACACGATCCTACATATTGGACACCTCTAAAAATGTCCAAATGGACACAAAATAGTCTCTAATGGAGACACAATCATGGAAAACATTTCTATGGGGTCCTAACCATTCTACGTGCAAAGAAAAACTATTTTAGAGAAGGGTTTTACCTATTTTGGAGATAGAACTATGGTGGAGCTCTCAAGAAATGGGAAGAACCTTTGGAGAAGAAGAAGAAGAATGTGGATGAGAACAAGTGAAAGTGACTTTCTCTCTCCTCCCCACCCCTACATGTGGCCGGCCACTACATGGTCTAAATCCTCTTTTTCACTATTTACAAGTTTGCCCCTCTATTGTTTTATTAGCTCTATACAAGTTTGCTTAGGGTTTGGGGGTTAAAAATGTAAATCTAAAGTTCTAATTAGGTCTAACCTAATCCATGGGGTCATGATTAATCCCTCTAACTTTTGATGGTAATATTGAGGGCCATGGCTAACTAGTGTGTGGGCCCGCTAAGGTCAAAACTACCCCGGGTCCCCGAAACAAGTCAAAACAAGTCGGAATGAGTTAAAATTTGAACCCGATTCAAATAACCCCAAAATAATACAATAAATAAATAAATAATTCCAAAATAATTTTTAAAGTGGAAAATTACCAAAATACCCCTGTTCATGAAAACTGGGGGTGACAAATCTATCCACCTTAAAAAAAATTCTCCTCAAAACTAAAACAAACATACAATGAATCACAATGCAGAAACAGAAATTATACCTCAGGGCTCAAAGAGATAAGGGAAACGCTCCCGCATGTCGTCCTCTCTCTCCCAGGTAGACTCACCTGGAGAGTGATGCCTCCATGCAACATGAACCAAGGGTATAACCTGGTTCCGGAGCACCTTCTCCCTACGATCTAGAATCTCAACTGGCTGCTCTGGATAGTGAAGAGTAGGCCCTACCTCGATCGCTGAATGATCCAATACATGGCTGGGGTCCGCCACGTACTGTCTCAGCTGCGACACGTGGAACACGTTGTGTACCCCCTCTAGCGTAGACGGCAAGTCTAGCCGGTAAGCCACTGCACCGACCCTCTCAAGAATGGTGAAAGGTCGGATGTAGCGCGGACTAAGCTTCCCGCCCCCGCCAAAGCGAATCGTGCCCCGTGTCGGAGAAATCTTCAGGAACACCAAAGCGCCAGCCTAGACATAAAACAAACTCAGCACACAAGACAGACAAATCACAAACAATCACAAACAGGAACTGAAACTAACCTCGAACTCTAACGGTCTCCGGTGGCTATCGGCCCAATGCAGCTGCCTATCCTGAGCCACCCGAAGTCTGTCTCTAATAAGCCGGACCTTCTCAGCTGCATCCACCACCATCTCTGGTCCAAGCAGCACCCTCTCGCCAACATCGTCCCGTGATAAGGGAGTACGGCATCTCCGTCCGTATAGAGCCTCGAATGGCGACATCTCTATACTGGTCTGGTAGCTGTTGTTGTAAGCAAACTCTACCAGGTGAAGATGATCCTCCCAAGAACCCCCAAGATCTAGCACACACGTGCGAAGCATATCCTCCAAAGTCTGGATAGTCCTCTCCGACTGTCCGTCTGTCTGAGGGTGATAAGTAGTACTGAACTTGAGCGAGGTGCCCAAGCTAGCCTGCAAACTCCTCCGAAAGTAGGAAGTGAAATGGCTATCTCGATCTGAAACTATGCTCACAGGAACCCCATGCAATCGCACGATCTGACGGACATACAGCTCTGCCAACCTCTCCGTAGACAATCCCACCTTGAAAGGCAAAAAGTGGGCCGATTTGGTCAATCAATCAACTATGACCCAAATCGCGTCTTTCCCTCCTGGAGATCGTGGAAGTCCGGACACAAAGTCCATGGTGATGTGCTCCCACTTCCACTCAGGAATGGGTAGTGGCTGTAGCAATCCACCAGGCCTCTGCTACTCGGCCTTCACCTGCTGACAAACCAAGCAGCGAGATACAAACTGAGCTACCTCGTACTTCATGCCGTACCACCAAACGTGCTCTCTCAGATCTCTGTACATCTTGTTGGCACCAGAATGCATAGAGTACTGAGAGCGATGAGCCTCCTAAAGAACCTCCTCCCGAAGCTCTCCACTCGGAACGCACAGTCTAGCACCGTGCCGCAGCGACCCATCCTCGGCAATGGAGAAATCATCAAGCAACCCTGCCTGCACCTGCTCTCTGATGCACCTCAGGGCAACATCATCATACTGCACTGATCTGACCCTGTTCATCAACTCTGACTGAATCTGTAAACCCTATATCTGCACCTCCATGCCTGGAATAATCACCTCGATTCCTAAACTGTCCAGGTCAGCCAAAAGATGACGGTCTGATGTCAGATACATAGCCACTGGATACCTGCTCAAGGCATCTGCGACTAAGTTGGCCTTCCCTGGATGGTACTGCAAGGCGATATCAAAGTCCTTCATCAGCTCAAGCCAACGTCTCTGCCTCATGTTCAGCTCTTTCTAAGTGAACACGTACTTCAAGCTCTTATGATCAGTAAAGATCTCAACCCGCTCTCCGTACAGATAGTGTTTCCACAACTTCAGGGCAAAGATGACAGCGGCTAACTCCAGATCGTGAGTCGGGTAATTCTTCTTATGAGGACGTAACTGCCTAGATGCATAGGCAATCACCTTCCCGTGCTGCTGAAGTACACAACCCAGACCCCGGCCAGAAGCGTCACTGTAAATCGAGAAACCACCGGTCCCAGACGGCAATGTCAAGATAGGAGCTGATGTCAACCTCTTCTTCAGCTCATCGAAGGCAGCCTGACACTCCTCAGTCCCGACGAACTCTACGTCCTTCCTGGTGAGTCTAGTCATCGGCTCCGCGATCCGCGAGAAATCCTGGACGAACTTTCTATAGTAGCCCGCCAACCCCAGAAAGCTCCGAATCTCGGCAACTGTACTGGGCGTAGACCAAGACTCTATCGCAGCAATCTTCCTCTGGTCTACTGAGATCCCGTGCTCGGTCATAATATGACCCAGGAACTTGACCTGGTCCAGGAAGAACTCGTACTTCGACAACTTCCCATACAACTGCTCCTTTCTCAAGGTCTCGAGCACAATCCTCAGATGCTCCTCGTGCTCCTCCGACGTCTTCGAGTAAACCAGGATGTCGTCTATGAAGACCACCACGAACTTATCAAGGTACTGATGGAATACCTTGTTCATCAAGTTCATGAACACAGCTGGGGCGTTGGTCAACCCAAATGGCATCACTGTGAACTCGTACTGGCCGTACCGAGTCCGAAAAGCTGTCTTCGAAACGTCTTCCTTCTTCACCTTCAGCTGATGATAGCCGGATCTCAGATCTATCTTCGAAAACACCTTGGCACCGCTCAACTGATCGAACAAGTCGTCGATCCTCGGTAATGGGTACTTATTCTTGATAGTAAGGTTGTTGTGCGCCCTGTAATCGATACACAAACGTATCGTACCATCCTTCTTTGGCACAAACAGGACTGGCGCTCCCCAAGGCGATGAACTGGATCTAATGAATCCCTTGTCCTGCAGCTCGTCGGCCTGCTTCTTCAGCTCCACCAACTCGCTGTTGTTGACTCTATAGACGTGCTGTGAAATGGGCTCAGCACCTGGCACTAGGTCTATAGAGAACTCAACGTCTCTATCCGACGGCATCCCCGGCAACTCCTCGAGAAAAACATCCATAAAATCAGCAATCAATGGATGCGACAATGCCTTCCCCGCCAGTAAAGCTCCGTAGAACCCATCTACCGGCTCAGCTGCTCCTCTGGAAAACACAACCTCTGGCTCTCCCGGCGGCCTAAACAAAATCCTACCACCTCAACAATCTATAGTCGCATGGTGCATGCTCAACCAATCCATTCCGAGTACCACATCGTACCTCGGAAGGGGAATTACGAGCAAGCACGCACCCAAAACTCGGCCTCCTACAGTAACTCTTCGCCCCTTGTAGATATTGTTGACCAGGATGATGCCTCCTCTGGTCAATATCTTGCAAGTCCTACCCAAGGGTTCAGCAATAATATTGTGTCTCAGAGCAAAGGAGACAGACACAAAGCTATGAGAGGCACCGGAATCAAATAAGATAAATGCAGGGAATGAATCGAGAAGAATATGACCTGCTACTACATCGCCTACTGGCTCTGCCTCCTTCTCTGCTGTCAGGGTAAACACTCTGCCCGCAGGAGCTCCCCTCTGGTGCTGCTGGAAATGCTGCAGCTGCATCTGAAGTGGAGGACCTCTCTGCTGAACCGCTGGTCCTCTGGCCGACTGTGCTCTGTCCTGGACTCCTCGGACTCCTCGAATACGGCAGTCCTTCAGCTGGTGATCGGACGCCCCACAGTATAATCAGACGCACAATCTCTTCCTGTACACCTCTCTAGTGTGCCCTGGCTTCCCGCAGAAGTTGCACTGTGTAGCTGGCCTCTATCCCTGACCCTGACCCTGATGCTGCTGGGCACGCACCGGTGCCTACTGGATCTGCAACTGAGGCTGCTGCTGCTGGAACTGCCTCTGCTGGAAATGTGGGTGCTTCGCTGGCCCTGCACTCGAACTAGCTCCAATAGCGTCACTACTCCTCTTCGGCTTCAGGCCGAAGTCCTTCTCCGCAATATGAGCCTCCATCAAGATCTGCTCAAAGGTCGCATCTCGTCGCCCAGATATGCGAGTGCGCACTGCATGAATGAGACCCCTCCTGAACTTTCGGGCCTTGCATCCCTCATCCTGAACCAAACTGGGTACAAACCTGCTCAGGCGGAAGAACTCTGCTGCGTACTCGTCCACCGACGAGTTCCCCTGCACCAGACTGGCAAACTGCCCCTCCAAAGCTGTCAAGGCTACATCTGGGTAGAACTTCTCCTTAAAGAGTTTCCTGAAGTTCTCCCAAGATATACCTCTCACTGACGCATGCGGATCCGTACGGTACCAAGTCAGCACTATGTCAAAGAACTGGCTCGCTGCAGAAGTCACCCACAGACCTCTCGGGACCTCTGCCAACTCCAGACTCCGCTGGATATCCTCTAGCCAGTCATCCGCGTATAGGATACCCTCGGTATCCTTGAAATCTCGCGGGTTCATCTTTCTGTAGTTGAGATGCGTACCGGGCCTCCACTGGCCCTGCTGCTGTGCTGGTGCTCCCTGAACTGTAGCCGGTGCACCTCTCTCCACTGCTGCCATATCTAACTAATGTGAGTTCTCCATCGTCTGTCGCAGCACCTCTGCCTGACGGTGCTGTGCCTCTGCCTGCGCTCTCTGCGTCTGCAGCATCTGCTGTAGTAGGGCCATCATATCCTGAGCATCTGCCGGTATCGGAGGCGACGGTGGAAGAACATCAGGAATAACCATAGACGGTCCCGCTGCTGGAGGTGGAAGACCTCCTGGAACCGTCGCTGCTGCTGCTCCCGTCGGAAGGGCAGGAACTGAGATAGAGCTCCCTCAGCTGTAGCTCCCGCTGCCGAAGGTGAAAGACCTCCTGGGACTGCCACTGCTACTCCTGCAGTCGGAGGTGGAAGACCTCCCGGATCTGCCACTGCTACTCCCGCAGCCGGAGGTGGAAGACCTTCTGCCGGATCGAGCCTCTCTGGTACAGCGCTAGAACCTGCTGCCTGAGAGCGAGTGATCGTCATCCTGAGGATAGGTTGAAACAAGAATCAATATGGCACATGATAAGAATTTCAAAGAAGGACAATTAAATTCAATGCAAAAGAGCTGTCATGGTAATCAAAAGATCAGAAATTTCCTAGCATGTGATTGAGTAACTCCTATCATACCCTAGATCCTATGTCCTAATTGCAGGCTCGTAATTAGTACTCTAAGTCGAGCACCATTACGAGTTCGCACTATTTGCGACACTGACTTGCATGGGCCACCACAAAAATGTGTCACGACCTGCGCCCTAGAGAGGGGCACGAGCACGTGGTTACGTCCAGCCTACGTCGCAGAATCGGCGGTAGAACGCTGTATATAGGGTCTGTAAATACTACGACTAAAACAGATAAATGTACCTGTACAGTATATACACTCCGAATGGAGGTGACATAGCAATACAGTCTCAATCACATAAACAAAACTAAGGTAGATAGCATGAAAAGAGATATGATAGATAAAATAGAAAACGAGTCCAAAATCCACAAGTCAGAGCTAACACAACATCCAGATTCTCAGATAGTATAAGTATAAAGATACTACAAACTGAAATGTACTAGCTGGCTCGCAGGCCAGGCAAACCTAACTAAACTATGCTACTCAGGGTGAGCAAAGTCCAGTGGCTCTACCAATAAGCCACGGTCTAAATCTAGTCCATCAGACTCAACCCCATAGTAGGTCGGGCAGTCAGTCTCAGAGTCATCTGTAAAATTTGTAAACGGTATTCTGTCAATAAAATGAGCAAGTACAAAACACCAACAACAGTTCCATATGAATTAAGAAATACTATAAGAGACAGCAATAATGAAATACAAGACAAAAGATATATGCGACTTGGAAACCATTTGAAAGCCGAGTTACAACCCTTGAACCAAACAAGGACCGGAGTTGTAACCCTTCTTTCAAACAGAACTTAGTCTCAAAATGGTACAGTATAAAAGACAGATAGAGCATATAAGAAATGAATCATAGCATGATGAAAGTACAGTAAGTAAAGGTAAACTGGAATATAAGATATGACAATAAATGTAAAAAGGTGATTTGAACTATTAGAGCGATATATGATCGGCTAGGGAAGAAAGAGATGGTTATCCACTTGGCCCGACAATTCTCGGTGTACTCAACGGAGAGTCATGCCGTCCAACCTGGATAACTGGTAATGGGATGTCTGCTACACCCTACGTGAGGTGAGGGTGGCGCTTGCTAAATATAGTTACAGGAAGGCTTTGATCACATAACCCCTAATAATTTCCTATCCCCGAATAGTATCTCGGATCCGGACATGGCACGTCATGACACGGGGTTCAAGAGCAGGGGGCTAGCCCACTCCCAAATCAGTGTCTATATAAGCATAGGAACACAGGAATATCACATACTCATATACCAAGGGAGTCTAGGAATAACATCTCATGACAGGATCCGACGTATACTAGTCCGTGAACTATCGTGTCGGAAATCAAGTAAAACACTACGACTGAATCGAATATAGTAGATATCAAGACAATGAAAACTATCAGTGAATGTACTCGACTGTGGTCCTGAGCTGATAAGGTGAACAGACGCTCAGAGTGATCACAGACCTAAAATAAGATACTATAAGTCAAACAGGGCTTAACACTGAAAAATGAAACTAATATAATCCATGAATGCAAGTCTAAGTCAAAACTAGGTCAATCTAGGTCAAACTGAGTCATACTAGGTCATACTGGTTTATACTAGGTCATACTAGGTCACTGGGAGTCAATCCAAGTCAAACTAGGTCAATCGGGGTCAACGGTTGACTTACAGTTGACTTTTGGTCAAAAAGTCAACTCTGGTCAACTCTAGGTCAACCCTTGGTCAAACTAGTCTAATGTTGACCAACTGTTGACTTTCAGTCAACTGGTCAACTCTGGATTGGTTTCGGTCAAATCGGGTCGCTTAAAGGCTAAGTTTGACTCTCGGTTGACTTTTGTTGACTTTTGGTCAAAAAGGTCAACCGACGTCAAAACTAGTCTATGAGTACCATATTTGATCATTACCAACCACGGGAATCAAGTTCTAACTCTATCTTAGACTTCTAACACCAATACCCTATTCCTAGGCAAAACTAGTATTTACCCTTCTAAGGTAAATCCTGATACCTTGCCCAATCCCTAGGAAACCCCGTAAATACCCATGGTACTAACCTAGGCTCCTTAGGATAGCTAGATATCAACCTATCTAAGGTTTACCTACCAAAAATTTAGGTATCCTAGGTATCTAAGCCATGTTAGGGTACATGGGTATGGTTTACCCTATTACATATCTTAACATATCATGAATTTTACCCTCTACTCTACCACACTCATCCACACCACTCACTCTCATGATATACTCCTATATTTATCACTCATAGGCTCTCCTATAGGTTTTTTATTAGTTTAGCTATAGGATATACTATAGGTTACTAGCCACTCACTTGTAGGCTCTCACACACACACACACAACTCACAAACACTCACACACACACAAGCAAAATATGGACTGATTTAGAGGACTTGGGGGACTGATTTTGGGGTTCAAAAGTGGACTGAAATTGAATGGTACTTGGACTGAAATGAGCTAAAAGGGGACAGCCCACCTAGGTGTTTTAGGACTGAAATTAAATGGGTTTTGGGGACTGTCAAGTGGCCAATAGGACAGCCAAGTAGAGGGGGTTTTGATGGACTGTTAGGGGCTTGTCTTGGACTGTTTTTGGATGAAGGGGACAGCCATCATAAGGGGAATACATGGACTGAAATGAAGGGGGTTTGGTGGTGGTGTTAGGGGCTGTTTTGTGGCATTAGGGACATCCCCCAATGGGGTTTTTGGTGGACTGTTTTGAGGGGTAAATGGGGGTGTAAATGACAGCCATGGGGGTTTTTTTTTGATGGGCTGTTTGTAGGGGTTTTATGGACAACAGTTAGGGGTACAATGACAGCCAAGAATTGGCTTCCTACTCCTCCTATTCACTCACAACTCATCTCTCCATCTCACACAACCAACCACTCCACCATTTCATCAAACACCACTCACTCCCACCCTCTAAACACAAACACACACACATGGCCATGCCATGCTTGGCCGACCACTGTGTTGACTCTCCCCCAACACAACACAAACACCACACCACATAAATATACACTAATATATATATACCATATATATATATATATATATATATATATATATATATATATATATATTTTTTTTATATACCATATATATATTTTACACCATATATATATATATATATATATATATATTTTACACTAATATATATATACCATATATATATATATATATATATATATATATTTTACACTAATATATATATACCATATATATATATATATATATATATATATATATATATATATATATATATATATATATATATATATATATATATATTATTATTATTATTTTATTTATTTATTTATATATATATATATATATATATATATATATATATATATATATATATATATATATATACATAGAGAAATATATATATATATAACCACATATATATCCATATAGCTAATAGGAATATGATACATAGGAGAAATCATTCCTAAACAAGGCAAAAATCTGGAATAATATAGAACACACCCAAAATCAATGCACAAACAATATTCATGTGTCCAAATAGGGGGTTTTCCTATTAGGACACGATCCTACATATTGGACACCTCTAAAAATGTCCAAATGGACACAAAATAGTCTCTAATGGAGACACAACCATGGGAAACATTTCTATGGGTTCCTAACCATTCTACATGCAAAGAAAAACTATTTTAGAGAAGGGTTTTACCTATTTGGAGATGGAACTATGGTGGAGATCTCAAGAAATGGGAAGAACCTTTGGAGAAGAAGAAAAAGAACGTGGATGAGAACAAGTGAAAGTGACTTTCTCTCTCCTCCCCACCCCTACATGTGGTCGGCCACTACATGGTCCAAATCCCCTTTTTCACTATTTACAAGTTTGCCCCTCTATTGTTTTATTAGCTCTATACAAGTTTGTTTAGGGTTTGGGGGTTAAAAATGTAAATCTAAAGTTTTAATTTGGTCTAACCTAATCCATGGGGTCATGATTAATCCCTCTAACTTTTTATGGTAATATTGTGGGCCATGGCTAACTAGTGTGTGGGCCCGCTAAGGTCAAAACTACCCCGGGTCCCCGAAACAAGTCAAAACACGTCGGAATGAGTTGAAATTCGAACCCGACTCAAATAACCCCAAAATAATACAATAAATAATTCCAAAATAATTTTTAAAGTGGAAAATTACCAAAATACCCATGTTCATGAAAACTGGGGATGACAGTGTGTCAATCTTTGTTTTTGTATTTTCGGCGAACCCAGGGATTAGATTCTGTATTTTGTATTTTTACTTTGTACGTATTTGGAGATATTCAGTTTTTTCGTTGAGGATACTGAGTTTGTACGTATTTGCGGATATTGATTTGGTTGTGTTGAGGATATTATATATTGACATTGTTCGTTGCGGATAGTATTTTTTCTTTATATTTTTTGTATATTCTGGAATGTATTGTGCGTGCCGGTGTTGAGTGTTCCACCGAGGGGGTCGGCAAACCCAGGGATTGGATTCTGTATTCTGTATTTTGTATTCTGTATTTTGGCTCAGGCTCCTGCTCCAGCATCATTTGCTTTCGGGAACCTATTTTTTTAATATTTTTTTTAATTTAGCGACGTTTTTAGCGACGTTAGTATTCGTCGCTACATATTAGCGACGCCAGGAAATGTCGCTAAAAGCGTCGCTAAATTCTGACGTGTCACCAAATCTGATGTCAGCTCGTCGTCGCCAAAACGTCGCAAATCTGTCGCTAAACGGCGACCACGCTATAACGTCGCCTTTTACGTCGCTGATTAGCGTCAAATAACAAACGTCGTAAATAACGTCGCTAATTAGCGACGTCATTGACGTCGCAAAATTGCGTCGCCCTAGCGACGGTTTGCGACGTTTTCTCGTTTAGCGATACATTTTTTCCGTCGTTCCTGAAACGTCGCCATAAACGTCGCTAAATTGATTTAGCGACGTTTTCGCTGAGATTAGCGACGTATTTAGACGTCGCTAATCTGACAAATTTTTGTAGTGACGGCTTTTTCCATAGCCCTTGTCCTCTTTTATTATTATTATTATTCTTATGTTGGGTTGTTACATTTATGCTTATGCCATGTAAATTCTGATATGTTTTATGAACCCGATAAGTGGCCGGTCGTGGCGCACTCTTGACAAGTAAACCTGATACGATATACCATGATATACTATTGCGACAGCTAGCTCGACATGACAAGAATGATTGGCCTGGATACCGTGGACGATTGTGCTTGTACAAATAAACCAGTATCGTCTTGTATCATGTCTAGGATAGGGACCTCTGAATACCACGGTCAGGGGTACCTACCGAAATTGACTAAGGCTAATAACTAGAAAATCCAGTAGTCATGGAGAGATTTTCCAGCTACAGGCAATTCCGTTATCTGGGTGCCCCATCATGAGATTTGTAGCCTACCGTCGAGTAGGACACATTTTCAGCACACTGTCATGTGTTGCACCCACCAAGCTACTTAAAGGTACATACGTTTCTTGGACGATGTACCCACATGAATTCAATCCCCAAATTGCGTCTGGATAACCTGGATGGTCTGCAGGGCTTGTGGCTGTTGGAATAATCACATTGCATCTTGCTAGTAACTAGGCCTGTGATAACCCTAGTTAGTTAAAGTATCAAGCTGTACTTGTTGCTTGGCCGTAAATGTTGAATGGAGTCCAAGTCTTGTCCTGTTCCGGTACCTGGTTACTTCAATAACATGATTATTTATGCTTACCTGAACAATAATGATCAGGGGCCAAGTTCTGTTCAGGCGAAGGGTTACAACCCCGGTCCTTGTTTGGTTTAAGGGTTGTAACCTGGATCCCGGAGCAGTTCTGTGTCCTCTCTTCGTTTATTGTCTTATTGTACCTTATGTCTTGCTCGTCATGTTTTACTTTACCAACAAAAAATTGAGGCAGGTTTCTATTCAGGTAAAGGGTCACAACCCCGGTCCTTGTTTGGTTTAAGGGTTGCGACCTGGCTACCTGAATAGTTTTCTTGTACTCAATTCACTGTTGTTGGCTCTGTTATTATCAGTTTTCTTTATATATAATTATCTTTAATATCTATTTATTATATACTGGTTTTAGTTCCTAAGTGAAGCCTCTTTTGTGGCACTTGTTCTTTCTGGGGTCTGACCCAGCTGGTTTTGTATGGCCAGATATCGGAGCAGCTCCAGAGGTTCTACCTATCTTCCAGCCAGATGGTGACCACCAGGCGTAACCCTGGCAACGAGTGGATTCTTTTTGTTCTCCGACTTTATTGTATAAATATTCTTTTGAGGCATTTAGCCGGCGAGCACGTGTTAGCTCGTATTGCACCTTTATTTACTGTTTGCCTACGGGCTGTAACATGATTGACAAATCCTACGGTTGATCATGTATGACTGAAACTCTTGCTAGTCTTGACATTTTGTACGACTAGCTTCATGATCATCCAAATATGTAATTATGACGCCCCAGAACCAGAATACTGGAGAGCGGGGGCGTACATAGTCAGCTACGTATATTGAAATGGAATCTACCTCGCTATACGGTCATGGCTGTCTAGATATGAGGGTTTACTACAAGCCAACGGTCTCTTAAGGTCAAGCCTATTGTCTCAATCTCAAGCAAGTAATATAGTTACAAGATGTTAGACCACCAAATATACAATAAAAGGCGTCCCAAATATTACATATTCAGCTAATCATGAAGCTAGTCGTACAAAATGTCAAGACTAGCAAGAGTTCAGTCATACATGATCAACCCTAGGATTTGTTAATCATGTTACAGCCCATAGGCAGACAGTAAGTAAATGTGCATCGAGCTAACAGGTGCTCGTCGACTAAACGTCTCAAAAGAATAATTTTACAATGTAGTGAGCGAATCAAAATGGAAAACCCACTCGTAGCCCGGGTTCCGTCTAGTCGCCACCATCGGGCTGGAGGTTCGGTAGATCCTCGGGTGCTGCTCCAAAATCTGGCCACACAAAACCAGCTGGGTCAAACCCCAGAAAGAGCAAGTGCCACAAGGGAGGCCACGAAATAAGAACAAAAGCCAGCATATCAGAACATAAGGAATAGAAGAAAAGTACAAGTAATAAAGAGTACAACAGGGCAATAAATGACTAGGGACGTGGAACCATTCCGGAAACCAGGTTACAATCCTTAAACCAAACAAGGACCGGGGTTGTAACCCTTCGCCTGAATAGCACTTTGTCTCTACCCATTTATTATTCAAGATAATTAAAACAATCATGTTCAGGGGTACCGAGTACTGGGGCTAGACGAGACTTAGACAAGGCTGGACACCATCCATTCACAAACGGCCAAGCAAATAATACGTCTTACTATTTAACTAACTAGGGTTATCACAAGCCAAGTTACTAGCAAGATACAAATGAGAAATTTCTAGTCCCAAGCCCTGCAGACTATCTAGTTATCCTTCCGCGGGTTGAGAGTATGGTTGGGTACATCGCCCAGGAGACGATATACCCTTAGGTGACTTAGAGGGTGCAACACATGACAGTGTGCTGAAAATGTGCCCTACTCGTCGGCAGGCTACAAGTCCGTTTAATGCGCCCATATAACGAGATCGCCTGTGACTGGAAATTCTCCATGAACTATAGATTGATCTAGTCATTAGCCTAATCCATATTCAGTGTGAATCCCTGACCGTGGTAACCAGGGAGTCACGTCCTAGACATGATGCAAGACAAGACAAGTGGATTGCATAAAGCAGCAAGAATGAACACCCACGGAGTCAGAGTTGATTATACGAGTCAAGTAAGCCATCGCAACAGTATCAAGTCAAGTCAAGTTACAAGTTACAAGTCAGGAGTGCGCCGCCACGGGCCACTGTCGAGTTATCCAGTTGCAAAGATTAATCATGGATCACAGGATACAAGTTAAGAGCGCACCCCATCGGGTCACTATCAAGAAGATCAGAAAGCACTAGGATCATAATTCACAAAATTCACGAAAACCGTACTAGTCATAAGCAAAATATCGCAAACCGTGCCAGGTCGCGTTGGGTCAAGACAGTCGTGTTGTGTGGAACAAGATCTCAAAACTCCAATCCACAAAAGAGAAGCCAAGTCCAAGAAAATAAAACCAAATCACTATGGGCAAGTAAGTTGCGCAGGGGGTAGGATTGCGCTAGGGGAATGGACTGCGCGGGGGAATGAACTGCGCGGAGGTTGGGTTGCGCCAGGGTCGGCTTGCGCTGAGAGCGAGCTGCGCAGGGTTGGGTTGCGCTGGAAGCGAACTGCGTTGGGGCAAGCTGCGAAGGGGTGAGCTGCGCTAGGGTTGGGTTGCGCTGAGAGCGAATTACGCTGGATCAAGCTGCGCAGGGTATGAGCTGCGCTGAGGTTAAGTGCGCTGGGGAGCGAGCTGCGCTGAGGTTAAGCACGCCAATAGAAGGAAGGCGCTGGAGCTAAAGAGCGCCAGCGCAAGTCAACCCAGCGCAAAGCGCCGGCCGAGGAGTTGCGCAGGCCGAGGATCATCTTCTCCATCAGGCCGAGAGAAGAACCCCAAGAACTCCAAATTCCAATATTCATAACTTAGCCAAAACAAAACCAAATTTGGATTTTCAAGGTTCTAACTTGTGTAAAATTGAATTCTCTTCCACATGGAAGCCTCAAATCAAGCAAAAATTAAAGTTTAATAGATCAAAACCAAGGAATTCCAAAAATGGTTAAAACCTAGATTTAGAAAAATGGAAGCTCCAAATCACAAAATGCCAAGTTCTAATGTTGTTCACCATGGCCTAATCTAGCTAATGGACAAATAAAATTGGGTTCTCATGTAGTGGCAAGGTGCACTTGCCTATGGTGTTGGTGTTGTGTGGAGGAAGGAAGAAGAAGATGAAGAAATTATGGAAGTTATGAGGAGAGAGAAAGTTAGGTGGGATTTTAATGAGGGATGGTGTGTTGTGTTGAGGGTGGAGGTTTAGCTAAGTGTGGTCCAATGCATACTAAACCAAACCAAACTAATTCCTTCTCCATAAAATAAAACCAAGCCAGGTCCAAAAACCCAATTTACGAGAAAACCAAAATCCGCAAGTTAAGCCAAAACTCAATTACAGGCCAAAATCCGAAAAAATAAAATACAGGTCCGAAATACATGTACGCCTAATTAAAATACGTATTCTGAAATACGGACGTTACAACTCTACCCACCTTAAAAGAATTCCGTCCTCGGAATTTAAATCAAGATGCTTAGAGATGTAAGAGCCAGCTATGCTATCCACAATTAAGCTACACTAAGCAAACAATCATACATGCAAGCAAGGATGGAAAGCATAAGGCATAAGGAAGACATTATACCTTACGAGTCGAACAAGTCAGGATATCGCGATCGGATGTCGTTCTTACGCTCCCACGTTGACTCACCTAGAGAGTGATGACCCCAAGCAACACGAACTAAGCTAATAGTCTTGTTCTTGATTATCTTTTCTCTCCGGTCCAATATAGACACGGGCCTCTCCTCATACGAAAGATTGGTACCAACAACCAATTCCGAATGGTCCAGGATATGGCTCGGGTCCGGGATGTACCATCGTAATTGAGACACATGGAATACATCATGCACCTCACTTAGCGACGGCAGAAGAGCGAGACGATATGATACATCTCCTACTCGCTCCAGGATATCGAACGGCCCTATATACCTAGGACTAAGCTTTTCCCGTACGCCAAAGCAAATGACACCGCAGTTAGGCGAGATCCTAAGGAATACATGGTCGCCGATAGCAAACTCTAAGGGACGTCGATGAGCATCGGCCCAATGCCGCTGGCGATCTTGGGCCACTCGAAGACGATCTCTGATCCTTCTGACCACTTCAACTGTCTGGGCAATCATCTCTGGGCCAAGCATCTACCTCTCTCCAACATCATCCCAGGCTAACGGGGATCTGTACTTCCTACCATATAGTGCTTCGAACGGGGCCATCTGAATACTGGCCTAGAAACTATTATTGTACAAAAATTCTACCAGGTGCAGGTGATCCTTCCATGAACCACCGAAGTCAAGGGTACAAGATCTCAACATATCTTCAAGGATCTGGATTGTGCGTTCCGACTGGCCATCTGTCTGCGGGTGATAAGCTGAGCTAAACTGAAGGTGAGATCCCAAACTCTCTTGCAAGCTGTGCCAAAAGTGACATGTAAATCTTGAATCCCTGTCCGAGGTGATACTGACGGGCACACCGTGAAGCCTGATAATCTGTCTGAGGTACATCTCTTTCGGCTGATCCGTCGACTGACCAACTCTGAATGGAAGAAAATGAGCCACCTTCGTGAGCCTGTCAACTATAACCCAAATAGCATCTCGACCGGCTGGGGATCTAGGCAATCCAGTCACAAAATCTATGGTCACATGCTCCCACTTCTATTCTGGAATCGGCAAGGACTGAAGAAGTCCAGCGGGCCTCTGATGTTCAGCCTTAACCTGCTGGCAAACCAAACATCGAGAGACAAACCGGGCTATCTTCCTCTTCATGCCATTCCACCAGAAGTGCTGACGGATATCATGGTACATCTTCGTGCCACCGGAATGAGTAGAATACTGTGAACTGTGAGCTTCTGCCATGACCTCCTGTCTGATATCTCCACTGGGTACACAAAGACGAGTGTCGTGCCGAAGTATACCATCTTCATGAATGCACAACTCTGGCCTTCTTCCTGCCTCACACTCTGCTCTGAGTCGCTGAATCTTGGAATCTGTAGACTGTGCCATCCGGATCCTCTTAACTATGCTGGACTGAACCTGTAGATTGGCCATCAATGCCATATTGGTAGGAAGAACTACTTCAATTCCTATCTTCTGAAGATCTGCCAATAACTCTGGTTGTGCTGTTAGGAAGTAAACTCTGGCTCTCCTGCTCAACGCATCTGCTACAACGTTGGCCTTCCCTGGATGATACTGCAAATTCACATTATAGTCCACCAGTAGCTCGAGCCATCTTCTCTGCCGCATGTTAAGGTCCTTCTGGATAAAAACATACTTCAGGCTCTTGTGATCAGTAAATATCTCCACTCTGTCTCCATACAAGTAGTGCCTCCACAACTTAAGTGTAAATACTACTGCTGCCAGTTCCAAGTCGTGGGTCGGATAATTTCTCTCATGATCACGAAGTTGTCGTGACGCATAAGCTATTACCTTCCCATGCTGTATCAAGACACACCCCAATCCTCTGCCTGAAGCGTCGCAATAAACTGTGAATCCTCCGGTCCCATCTGGAAGTGTGAGAATAGGAGCCGTTATCAAACCTCGCTTCAACTTCTCAAATGATTCCTGACACTCTGCTGTCCAAGCAAACTGTACATCCTTACGGGTCAACTGGGTCATTGGCGCCAAAATCCTTACAAAATCTGAAACGAATCGTCGGTAGTAGTCGGCTAATCCAAGGAAGCTGCGAACCTCTGCTACTGAGCTAGGTACTGGCCACGTCTCGATAGCCATAATCTTCTGGGAATCTACATCCACTCCTCCTCGGGTAATGATGTGACCCAAATACGAAATGCGATCGAGGCAGAACTCGTATTTACTGAACTTGGCGTACAACTGATGCTCTCTAAGCGTCTGAAGGACGACTCTGAGATGCTGTTCATGCTCTGCTTCGCTCTTGCTGTAGACCAGGATATCATCTAGGAACACGATCATGAACTGATCCAAGTAGGGCATAAAAATGTGATTCATGAGGTCCATGAATACGGCAGGCGCATTGGTCGCTCCAAAGGACATAACAAGAAACTCCCAATGCCCATACCTAGATCTGAATGTTGTCTTCAGGATGTCCTACTCTCTGACTCTGATCTGGTGGTATCCTGACCGCAAGTCTATCTTCGAGAACACTGAAGCCCCTTTGAGTTGATCAAACAAGTCATCTATCCTCGAAAGAGGGTATCTGTTCTTGATTGTCACTAAGTTCAAGGTACGATAATCTACACATAATCTGGACGTACCATCCTTCTTTTTTCACAAGAAGCATCGGGGCTCCCCAAGGTGATCCACTTGTACGAATGAATCCCTTGGTCCTGAGTTCTTCAATCATCTTGTACAAAATCTCCAACTCCGAAGGCGCCATCCTGTAGACTCGCTCTGATACTGGTGCTGTCCCGTGGATCAAGTCTATAGTGAACTCAATCTCCCGCCCTGGCGACATCCCTGGAAGTTCTTCTGGGAAGACATCTGGAAACTCTTCAACTATCCGGGGTAACTGTACCGCTGCGATTGCCATCCGCAATACTGGAGAAGATGGCTCCACTGCGCCTCTAGAAAATGAAAACTCTGGCTCGCCTGGATTGCTAAAGACAACCCTACCAACATGGAAGTCTATCCTAGCATACTGGTTCCTCAACCAATCCATGCCTAAGACTATATTATAGTCTGCCATGGGAAACTCTATAAATCTAGCGGGGAACTCTCTACCGCTAACTACGATCCGACACGAGAAAAACACTCGATCTACTCCCACAAGACCATTACCAGTAAGTATATTGAGCTTCACTGATAATGACTCGGGCTCCAATCCTATCCGTGTCACGAATCGTGCAGACATGAATGAATGCGATGCACCACAATCAAATAATACAAATACTGGAGAGGAGTTGACGAGAATAGTACCTGCCACTACCTCACCTGGTGCAACCTCTTCTTCCATAGCCATCATCATTGCCTGACCTTGTCCTCTGGCTGCGGGTCCCCTCTGCTGGAAACCATTCTGCCTACTCTGTACTTGGGCTTGGGTATACTGCTGCTGGTTCTACTGCTGTAACGCCTGGGCCTGAGGCAACAATGGCCTCGGGTACTGCGGCTGCTGCATAGGTGCTGGTCCCCTAACCGATGGACTGGTTAGGTTGGAAGATGACGAACTACCCCTATTCGGGCAGGCTCCTATCTTGTGATCTGTCGCTCCACAACCGAGGCACAATCCCTGCGCCCTGCGACAATCTGCTACCACGTGCCCTGGCTTCCCGCAATGAGAACATCCCATCGCGAAAGTCTGCTTCTACTGCTGCGGGTACGTCGGGGTTGAATGCTGAACCGACGTCACTGAGGCCGCCCACCTCGGAGTTCCAATGGTCAAACCCCTTGCTGCCGGGGCTGGAGCTGATGATTGGTACATCTGACTGTGGGACCGCTTCCTACCTCCGATCCTATCCACGATCCTCTGGGAGGTATACTCGTGCCTCCTAGCTGCCCTCAATACTGCATCGAACATCTGGTGCTCGAACTGCTCAACTGCCAACTAGATCTCCAAATGCAGTCACTGCTGGAACCGCTCGGCCCTATCAAACTCGGTTGCCACCAAGGTGGGGGCGAACCTACAGAGTCTAGAGAACTCAGATGCATAACTGTCAACCGTTCTGCCTCCTTGCTTCAAGTTGGTAAATCTCGTCTGTAGGTCGTACCGAGCTACAGCATCAAAATACTTCGTCTGGAATCTTTCTCTAAACACCGTCCAAGTAACTGGCACTGCTAATCCCATGGCCTGTGTCGCCCACCAACTACGAGCTAAGTCTAGCAACTGTAGGCATACCACCACCACCTTCTCATTCTCAGGTGTCCTAGCTGCTTCCAGAACCACCTCGGTATCCTGAAGCCAAGCGTCCGCGGCGATCGCATCCTCGCTGCCGTCGAAGAACGGAGGGTTCAAGCGCTTGAAGCTGTTGGTCGCGTTGTTCCCTGGATGACTGCCTCTGGTAAAAGCATCTGCCACTGCCTGGTGCAAGGTGTCTCCTCTACGATCCTGGAAAGCTATCATGGTCCTGATGAGACCTACCAAGGTGCCATCGTCAGGCTCTGTAGGCTGGACGGGCCGAACTGGGGGCTCCCTCCAGTAGGCACAACTCTGGAGGCTACTCCGGAATGCTGGGCTTGATCTCCGGGTTGCTGCTGATCCACGGGAAGTGCTCCACCTTGCTGATCGGCAGGGTCAGGTACAGTGCCGCTGAAGAAGACGACACAGGAAACAAATAAGGAAGGACCAGGACAGATCAATGATACAAGCATATGATCAGGTCAAGATTCTCAGGGATTTGAAGATACGAGCAGAGATCAAGGGCGAATACTGATTGAGACATCTATTAGGTAATCCCTCACATTCTTGATTTACAAGACCTGCATGGGCAACCACTTAAACCATGTGACGCCCCAGAACCAGAATACTGGAGAGGGCGTACATAGCCAGCTACGTATATTGAAATGGAATCCACCTCGCTATACGGTCACGGCTGTCTAGATATGAGGGTTTACTAGAAGCCAACGGTCTCTTAAGGTCAAGCCTATTGTCTCAATCTCAAGCAAGTAATATAGTTACAAGATGTTAGACCACCAAATATACAATAAAAGGCGTCCCAAATATTACATATTCAGCTGATCATGAAGCTAGTCGTACAAAATGTCAAGACTAGCAAGAGTTCAGTCATACATGATCAACCCTAGAATTTGTTAATCATGTTACAGCCCGTAGGCAGACAGTAAGTAAATGTGCATCGAGCTAACAGGTGCTCGTCGGCTAAACGCCTCAAAAGAATAATTTTACAATGTAGTGAGCGAATCAAAATGGAAAACCCACTCGTAGCCTGGGTTCCGTCTAGTCGCCACCATCGGACTGGAGGTTCGGTAGATCCTCGGGTGCTGCTCCGAAATCTGGCCACACAAAACCAGCTGGGTCAAACCCCAGAAAGAGCAAGTGCCACAAGGGAGGCCACGAAATAAGAACAAAAGCCAGCATATCAGAACATAAGGAATAGAAGAAAAGTACAAGTAATAAAGAGTACAACAGGGCAATAAACGACTAGGGACATGGAACCATTCCGGGAACCAGGTTACAACCCTTAAACCAAACAAGGACCGGGGTTGTAACCCTTCGCCTGAATAGCACTTTGTCTCTATCCATTTATTATTCAAGATAAGTAAAACAATCATGTTCAGGGGTACCGGGTACTGGAGCTAGACGAGACTTAGACAAGGTTGGACACCATCCATTCACAAACGGCCAAACAAATACTATGGTTTACTATTTAACTAACTAGGGTTATCACAAGCCTAGTTACTAGCAAGATGCAAATGAGAAATTCTCAGTCCCAAGCCCTGCAGACTATCCAGTTATCCTTCCGCGGGTTGAGAGTATGGTTGGGTACATCGCCCAGGAGACGATATACCCTTAGGTGACTTAGAGGGTGCAACACATGTCAGTGTGCTGGAAATGTGCCCTACTCGTCGGCAGGCTACAAGTCCGTTTAATGCGCCCAGATAACGAGATCGCCTGTGACTGGAAATTCTCCATGAACTATAGATTGATCTAGTCATTAGCCTAATCCATATTCAGTGTGAATTCCTGACCGTGGTAACCAGGAAGTCACGTCCTAGACATGATGCAAGACAAGACAAGTTGATTGCATAAAGCAGCAAGAGTGAACACCCACGGAGTCAGAGTTGATTATACGAGTCAAGTTAGCCATCGCAACAGCATCAAGTCAAGTCAAGTTACAAGTTACAGGTTACAAGTTACATGTTAGGAGTGCGCCACCACGGGCCACTGTCGAGTTATCCAGTTGCAAAGATTAATCATGGATCACAGGTTACAAGTTAACAGCGCACCCCATCGGGTCACTATCAAGAAGATCAGAAAGCACTAGGATCATAATTCACAAAATTTACGAAAACCGTACTAGTCATAAGCAAAAAATCGCAAACTGTGCCAGGTCGTGTTGGGTCAAGACAGTCGTGTTGTGTGGAACAAGATCTCAAAACTCCAATCCACAAAAGAGAAGCCAAGTCCAAGGAAATAAAACCAAATCACTATAGGCAAGTAAGTTGCGCAGGGGGTAGGATTGCGCTAGGGGAATGGACTGCGCAGGGGAATAAAATGCGCGGAGGTTGGGTTGCGCCAGGGTCGGCTTGCGCTGAGAGCGAGCTGCGCAGGATATGAGCTGCGCAGGATTGGGTTGCGCTGGAAGCGAACTGCGCTGGGACAAGCTGCGCAGGGGTGAGCTGCGCTAGGGTTGGGTTGCGCTGAGAGCGAATTGTGCTGGATCAAGCTGCGCAGGGTGTGAGCTGCACTGAGGTTAAGTGCGCTGGGGAGCGAGCTGCGCTGAAGTTAAGCGCGCCAATGGAAGAAAGGCGCTGGAGCTAAAGAGCGCCAGCGCAAGTCAGCCCAGCGCAAAGCGCCGGCCGAGGAGTTGTGCAGGCCGAGGATCATCTTCTCCATCAGGCCGAGAGAAGAACCCCAAGAACTCCAAATTCCAATCTTCATAACTTAGCCAAAACAAAACCAAATTTGGATTTTCAAGGTTCTAACTTGTGTAAAATTGAATTCTCTTCCACATGGAAGCCTCAAATCAAGCAAAAATAAAAGTTTAATAGATCAAAACCAAGGAATTCCAAAAATGGTTAAAACCTAGATCTAGAAAAATGGAAGCTCCAAATCACAAAATGCCAAGTTCTAATGTTGTTCACCATGGCCTAATCTAGCTAATAGACAAATAAAATTGGGTTCTCATGTGGTGGCAAGGTGCACTTGCCTATGGTGTTGGTGTTGTGTGGAGGAAGGAAGAAGAAGATGAAGAAATTATGGAAGTTATGAGGAAAGAGAAAGTTAGGTGGGATTTTAATGAGGGATGGTGTGTTGTGTTGAGGGTGGAGGTTTAGCTAAGTGTGGTCCAATGCATACTAAACCAAACCAAACCAATTCCTTCACCATAAAATAAAACCAAGCCAGGTCCAAAAACCAAATTTATGAGAAAACCAAAATCCGCAAGTTAAGCCAAAACTCAATTACAGGTCAAAATTCGAGAAAATAAAATACAGGTCCGAAATACATGTACGCCTAATTAAAATATGTATTCTGAAATACGGACGTTACAGTAATGTATGGGACGTCTTACTATTGTTTATTTGGTGCTCTGATATCTTGTAACTGTTATTACTTGCTTGAGATTGAGACCATAGGCTTGTTCGTGACCTTAAGAGACTGATGGCTTGTAGTTAAACCCTCGTGTATCTAGACAGCCGTGACCGTATAGGAGGTGGGTTGTACTTCAATATACGTAGCTGGCTATGTTCGCCCCCGCTCTCCAGTATTCTGATTCTGGGGCGTTACAACATGGCCGAATTCGGGAATTTAGAATCTAATGGAAAACAGGAAACAGGAAAGTGAGCTAAGCCTCACCTCGGACATCGTATGGTCGTACGAATGCCGATAACAGAAACTGATCAGTTTTGTAAAATATAATATTATAAAGATTTCGAAGGTGTGATCCAAGATTTGTCTCCCAGCCCAAATGAAATACTAATCTACAACTAAATCTAGGTTTTGTCTTTCCAAAAATCTATAAATCTCTTGGAATTTTTGAAAATTTCGGCAGAGCCTCCTTTGTATTTATGACTCCGAAAAAAATTCACAAGAGGTATAACATATGGAAATAAGAATTTGGGTTCGCCGATCTCTTTGGTGGAACAACTCTACACCGGTCACACGCAGTTAATATAGTAGATCAGAATTATATAAAAACACAAAACTAAATTGTCCAGAATCAAATCATGTATCCTCTACTTGCAAATAGTATAACTCCTATCATATGACTCTGAATACCATCATATTATATATCGTTGGAAAGCTTATCAAAATTTCTACAAAACATGTGTTTACACATTTTGGATTTGATAAAGTTTAATAGGTCAAAATTAGCATACAAAGCTGCTGTATCGTTAAATTACAGAAATTGTTTCCAGGTTTCGACGATGATATTGTACGGTTAATAATTCCTAATATACACATCTCGATACTATCATATTATATACCGCTGAAAAGCTTATCGAATCCTCTTCGCTTTCTGTTCATACATATTCTCATTTTGACAGGGTTTAATAGGGCAAATCTGTCGTACAAAATTATGTGTACATCGGATTCCTGATTCAATTCCAGAATTGTACACCTATGATGTACGACCCATAACTTCCACTATATAAACTCAAACTCTATTGTATCATATATCGTTGGAAAGCTTATCGAGTCCTCTTTGATTCTCATTCAGACATATTTCAATTTTAATGACGTCTACTAGATCAAAACTGATCCAGAAAATACTGTAAAATTAATTCCAGAATATTATTCCAGAATTTTTCCTCCATGTTGCATGGCCTGTAGCTCCTAGTACAAAAATCATAATACCATTATATTATATGTTTTCGGAAATGACGTCGAATTTCCTAGACAACTCGTTTAGACATATTTTTATTTTAGTAAAGTTTATTAGGTCAAAACAGTCTAACAATAAAACTGTGCAGGAAAACAATTCCAGATTTACATTACTTGAGTGTAATACTTGTGCTATAGCTTCTACAACTCTATTAGAAATTATATGAAAATAATATAGGTAGGGGAGGACTTGCCTTGGTTCCTTGGGTTGGACCTAGAATTACTCCATAAATTCCTTAGGTTTTTGATAGTGGAAGAAGAGGAGGAGTTGAAGGAGGAGGTGGTGCTGGAGGTGGTGTCCGGCGGGCGATGGCAGCGGGTGGCATGCGATGGCAGCAACCACAGCAGTAGCAGCAGCACAAGAGGAAGAAGAAGGAGGGGTGGAGGAGATGGTATGGAGAAGAGGGGATGAGAAGAAATGAAAGGGAGAGAGAGAGAGAGAGAAAAAAAAATGTATATAATGGAGAGGGAAGGGTGAGATGGCTTTAGTTGGAGACTTCTCTCCATGCACTAAGCCATGTGGCATGGAGGAATGTCACTTAGCTAATAACTTGACACCTAATCTCATATAAGTGCCACCTATTCACACAAGTGGACACCTAATCCCTAATGAGTTGTTAAGTAAATTGTAAAATTGCAAAATTTTACCTGGGGTCAAAATACAAAATATGTATGTGTTTATATATATATAATATTTATTATTGTTATTACGGTTATCAATTATTATTAATAATATATTTTGAAAAAAAAATTTAGAGCATAACACTTTAAAAAAATTATAGAGAAATAGACAATAAAAGTAATATTTTATTAGGTGGCTATTACAACACAGCTGCTATACACGCTCCCAGAACAGATCTCCACAATCTACCAAGTCAATACAATATCATTCGGAGACAAATTCGGTAACCAGAATAAAATTATACAATCCTGAATCCTCAATAAAATACATGATAAAATCTCTAGAACAAATATAAGAAAAGATTTAACCATAACTCTGCAATTCTACGTCCATACTGAACATAACTCCATCATGGATTCGGGCTCTGGCCCATAAAGGTGGTACAATATCTTCAAGATACCTGCAACGTATCCTGTCAGGAAGAGAACAAAGTACAACCCCGACAAGAAGTACTAAACAAAGTAAACTGAAATACATGAATAATGAACTACAATATGAACTATGGTACAAGAACCGGAACATGAAACTGTAATACATGAATAACGATGAAACTATAGTACCAGATCCAGAGCAATGAACTAGACTATCAGTGTAACATGTATTTGAAATAACTATCAGAATATGTGACCGGCTGGGGTAGTACAGGATACAAGAGCACATTAATAATGGTACGGCTTAGAGTCCCACGTGCACGATGTGAGACCTAAGCTATTAAACAATGCCTAGCTAATTTAGGATTGATCACATATCTGTAGTATTTTCCCACCCAATGTACAAGTAAAGAACACTGAACAATGAACTATGAACAATGAACAATGAACAATCGTGTGTACAACGTGTCAATATGAGAACATGAAGCAAGACAGAAATACAGAGTAAAGGGTTCGAGTCGGTGTACTTGCCTTGCTCTGGAAGATCGAAAAATGAATGTGGTAATCTGTATATACACCTAGCATTTGGTGTAAGTTGGTTAGGAAAAGGCAATAACTAGCTAATTCTATTTGTTAACCAAAACTATCTATTTAATAATACAATTCTAAATAACTATTTTACTATATAGTAATTTAACAAAATATTATTTTATAATTTAGATAAAAAAAATTAAAGCTTAAATAACCTCGTAAATTGTTTAAAGAATAATACTAATTAATATACAATATAATAGTTTGGTAAGAAAACGACCTAAGATAACTATAAGCTCCAAATTATTTCATTTGTAGCCAATACTAGTTGGAATATTTAGTAAATAATATCTTTTATTGGAACAGTAATTAGAATCTAAACAGTTTGCTAGCAAAATAGTATATGTAAATATTTTCATTTAGAAATATTTGATATGATATTACTTATAAAATATAAAGTTAATCATGAACATTGTATAAGACTAAATTGCTAATGGAGATTAACAATAACAACTACTATCACTAGTGCCCTTAATAATACTTAGCAATATTAACCAGCTTTTAACAGCACCCAAGAATAGCCCAACTATTCCTCTTCTTCTATAGCTCCTCCTCAGCCCATAAGTCTATAGACCTGCAACTTAGACCAAACCCAGCTAAATCAAGCCCGACTCAAAGCTTTAGAACCACAAGTAAAAACCTTTCATAAAAGGAGCCTGGCTTGTTAGACCAACAGAATTATACACAACAAGATTAGCAAAAAATACATACAACCCCTACTTCTATTATACTGCCCAGATTCAAATCGAATGTTGCTTCGTGCCAACTCCTACCAGCCAAATCCAAGTCTAGCCACATATACTCCTCAAAAGCCTTAGCCAATATACAACCATAAAATTACACTTGGCCAACTCCACACATCAGACTCCCAACAACTATTTACATATTTACACAAAGCCAGCAAAATCCAACCCTATAATACTGAATTCCAAACTCCCATTCGCGCCATATTCGACTGATTACTTCAGTCCCTGCCTGCCTCCAGTATACGATCCCGACACTGGTCACCCGTCAGGCTGGACACAAACTATATATTGGACACGAGCAGAAACCAGACACGAACAAATCAGCCTGAACACAGAGTTCACTTCCGGACCGTCTATCTATAGACATATCATATGTTCATAAGTCGATCCCAGGATCAGCACATGACACACTAATCCGAACTTCTAACTCCAGAAATTGAACTAGAAATAAATGAAAGATTAGTGAGGAGACTATACCTGAGAAGAAATCGATACGAATCCTGTGTCCAATCCGATCCCACACAAGTCCAAACACAATCACAGCCTGTTTGAGTCATTTACACAAACAGTTGAGATGCGATCCCAAACTCAAACATCCAAAATTTATACTCGAATTGAAAGGAGATTTCCAAGCAAAAAATCAAGTATCCATTAATCATTAACTCGATCGACATGATCGATCCAAGCCTGATCAATTTGAGAAGCACACAGAAACAAGAATAAAAAAGAACTCACCGTATCGAGTGTCCGCCGAGGAAGGACAGTTGAGGAAACGAATAAACAGAGGTCGTTCGTCGAGGATCGGGTTTTCCTATCGTAGAAGCAGAATCAAATGCCGAGAAAGGACTGAATTGATCTGGAATTTTCAGTTCGACAATAGATCGATCAAGATTTGGAAACAAGGAAAGAGAGAAGTGATCAAGAAGCTCACCAATTATCGACAACTCCCGCAGTGTTGATAGCAAAATGAGTCACCGAAGAAGAACTGATCGTTGCCGTCGTCGACGAACTCGCCTCGCCGTGGACGAAGACTCACTGCTGTCGATCGTCGAGCGCTGCTGGAAGTGTGCCGCGTCAACTCTGCTGCTGGAGGAGTCTTGCGCCGCCGCTCGAGAAGAACGGAGCACCGCATAGGATGGAGGTCGCCGGAGAGATGCGCTATTGGGATCCGACTCCTTAGTCGCAGCTGTGGTCGGAGCAACGCAGCGCCATCACCGTCCCCATCGACTTCGCCATCCGTCGAAGATTCTTAGGGTTAGGTCAAAGTTTGGGGTAGAAGGAATTTGGGGAGCTCTGTTCCCAAATTTCTCGAGGAGGAAAAATGAGAAGGCAGAGAGAGAGAGAGAGAGAGAGAGAGGTGAGGGTTTAAATAGAGCTTGAGAGAAATAATTGGTATTTTACAAAAAGTACCTCAGTAAATTTACTTTATTACAAACTGTTAGGAAAAGTTAGTTAGGGGAGTTTGTTGGGTTTGCTAGAGAATAGGAAAAATTGTTACAAAGTTGTTATGGGTTGTTACAATCTTGGGGAGCATTCCAACTTGATTGCTAAAGTTTCCTTTCTCCAAAATAAATAAACATTTCTTTCACAAAAATCATAAACATCAATATAAAATAATAGTATCTGAAATCCTAAAATACCAGAAAATTATAAAAATTAAAAATTCAGGGAAAGCGGGGTTACAGTAGTAGGGGATAACTTGGCTGAGAGCCTAAAGTGGCCAGCCAAGGAAGTAGAAACAGTCTTTGCATCTTCCGTACCAAAACGAGCAATGATCTTCTCAATGTACGACTTCTGAGACAAAGACAAATTTTGTTTCTCCCTCTCCCTTTTAATCTCCATCCCCAAAATCTTCTTGGCTCCACCCAAGTCTTTCATCTTAAACGTCGAGCTAAGTTGAGATTTCAGTTTATCTATGTCACGCCCTGCTCCCGTAGGAGCGATCGTCCTCGCTAAGGCGTGATGCCACACGAGCCTAGATTGCGCTCGTGCAAGGCGGTTCCATAACGGACGATTACAGCGGCGGCGACGGGGTCGTCGCACAGAAGTCCCAAGCAGAAATATTGAAACATGTAGCGGAAATTTAGAATCAAAACACAAGTTACTCAAAAAAACGATCTTTATTGATATTGAACAATCAGATTACAATAGGCGTAAGGCCATGATTATAAGTCTCTCGTGCTCACTTTTTTCTCATTTTACATGTCACTCTGCTCTCTCTCTCTTCTTTCGATACAATGCTTGAGCCAGCGGAAGCTTCGGAAGACGATGTCCATACATTATGTCCCGTATAAGTCTTGACTTCACGCGGCCGCACGCTTCGACTCGCCATGGAACTCCGTGCCTCGACGCATCCAAGCGAGCCCCGTGCCACGAGCTTCTACCTGTGCCTGCACATGAAGACTATGTGGGTGTCAGTACTCAACTGTACTGGTGGAGTGAGCTCTTCGCCCACCCATACAAAACCGACAGGTTTATTTTAAATCCATTTTGATTGTCTTGCTAGTCTTGCCTTAGGATCAATTTTAGGACAAGGACGTCCGACCAAACCGATGTGCCATGACATTGTCGCGCTATAATTCCAACGTGTATTTAGATCGAGGCAGTGCCTCATCGCTTACGTACTTGATCGAACTTCAACTCGGGACGGCAGGGTCATGCCATACTCTATTCGTGACTTTAATATATTCGAGACAGTGCTTCGCCGAGGAGCAACTTATGCGAACTCGGCCGTGCCAAGACTTTTGTGACGCCCCAGAACTAGAATACTGGAGAGCGGGGGCGAATATAGTCAGCTACGTATATTGAAATGGAATCCACCTCGCTATACGGTCACGGCTGTCTGGATATGAGGGTTTACTAAAAGCCAACGGTCTCTTAAGGTTAAGCCTATTGTCTCAATCTCAAGCAAGTAATATAGTTACAAGATGTTAGACCACCAAATATACAATAATAGGCATCCCAAATATTACATATTGGATGATCATGAAGCTAGTCGTACAAAATATCAAGACTAGCAAGAGTTCAGTCATACATGATCAACCCTAGGATTTGTTAATCATGTTTACAGCCCGTAGACAGACAGTAAGTAAATATACATCGAGCTAACAGGTGCTCGTCGGCTAAACGCCTCAAAAGAATAATTTTACAATGGAGTGAGTGAAACAAAATGGAAAATCCACTCGTAGCCCGAGTTTCTTCTAGTCGCCACCATCGGGCTGGAACTTCGGTAGATCCTCCGGTGCTGCTCCGAAATCTGGCCACACAAAACCAGCTGGGTCAAACCCCAGAAAGAGCAAGTGCCACAAAGGAGGCCACGAAATAAGAACAAAAGCCAGCATATTAGAACATAAGAAATAGAAGAAAAGTACAAGTAATAAAGAGTACAACAGGACAATAAACGACTAGGGACGTGGAACCATTCCGGAAGCCAGGTTACAACCCGTAAACCAAACAAGGACCGGGGTTGTAACCCTTCACCTGAATAGCACTTGTCTCTACCCATTTGTTGTTAAGATAAGTAAAACAACCATGTTCAGGGGTACCAGGTGCAGGGACTTAGACGAGACTTAGACAATGCTGGACACCATCCATTCACAAGCGGCCAAGCAATTACTACGGCTTACTACTTAACTAACTAGGGTTATCACAAGCCTAGTTACTAACAAGATGCAAACGAGACATTTCCAGTCCCAAGCCCTGCAGACTATCCGGTTATCCTTCCGCGGGTTGAGAGTATGGTTGGGTACATCACCTGGAGACGATATACCCTTAGGTGACTTAGACGGTGCAACACATGACAGTGTGCTGGAAATGTGTCCTACTCGTCGGCAGGCTATAAGTCCTTTTTAAAGTGCCCAGATAACGAGATCGCCTGTGACTGAAAATCCTCCATGAACTATAGTTTGATCTAGTCATTAGCCTAATCCATATTCAGTAGGAATCCCTGACCGTGGTAACCAGGGAGTCATGTCCTAGACATGATGGAAGGCAAGACAAGTGGATTGCACAAGCAACAAGAATGAACACCCACGGAGTCAGAGTTGATTATACGAGTCAAGTTAGCCATTGCAACAGCATCAAGTCAAGTCAAGTTACAAGTTACAGGTTACAAGTCAGGAGTGCGCCGCCACGGGCCACTATCAAGTTATCCAGTTGCAAAAGTGAATTATGAATCACAGGTTACAATTAAGAGCGCACCCCATCGGGTCACTATCAAGAAGACCAGAAGGCACCAGAATCATAAATCACAAAATTCACAAAAACCGTACTAGTCATAAGCAAACACCGAAAATCGTGCCAGGTCGTGTTGGGCCAAGACAATCGTGATGTGTGGAACAAGATCTCAAAACTCTAATCCACAAAAGAGAAGCCAAGTCCAAGAAATAAAATCAAACCATCATGGGCAAGTGGGTTGTACAGGGGATCAGATTGCGCTGGGGGAAATGGACTGCGCAGGAGATGAACTGCGCAGGGGATGGACTGCGCTGGGTCGGGTTGCGCTGAAAGCGGGTTGCACTGAGAACAGGTTGCGCTGGGAGCAGGTTGCGCAGGGTTGAGTTGCGCAGGAGCCGAGCCGCACTGGGAGCGAGCGGCGCAACAGTCAAGTGCGCCAAGGGGATGAAGGCGCTGGAGCTAAGAAGCGCCAGCACAAGTCAGCCCAGCGCAAAGTGCTGGCCGAGGGGTTGCGCAGTCCGGCCATGCGCTAAAGAGCGCAGGCCGAGGTCTTCTTCTCCATCAGGCCGAGTGGAAGACCCCAAGAACCCTAAACTTCAAATCTTCATAACTTGGCCAAAACAAAACCAAATTTGGATTTTCAAAGTTCTAACTTGTGTAAAATTGAATTCTCTTCCACATGGAAGCCTCAAATCAAGAAAAAAAAAATCAAAGTTTAGTAGATCAAAATCAAGGAATTCCGAAAATGGTTAAAACCTAGATCTAGAAAAATAGAAGCTCCAAATCACAAAATGTCAAGTTCTAATGTTGTTCACCATGGCCTAATCTAGCTAATGGACAAATAAAATTGGGTCCTTATGTGGTGGCAAGGTGCACTTGCCTATGGTGTTGGTGGAGGAAGGAAGAAGAAGATGAAGAAAAATTAATAGAAGTTATGTGGAGAGAGAAAGTTAGGTGGGGTTTTAATGAGGGGATGGTGTGTTGTGTTGAGGGTGGAGATTAACTAGGGTGTTCCAATGCATACTAAACCAAGCCAAACCAATTCCTTCTCCACAAAATAAAACCAAGCCAGGTCCAAAACCCGTTTTTCGAGAAAACCAAAATTTGCAAGTTAAGCCAAAACATAATTACAGGCCATAATATGATAAAATAAAATACAGGTCCAAAATACATATATGCCTAATTAAAATACGTATTTCGAAATACGGACGTTACAACTCTACCCACCTTAAAAGAATTTCGTCATCGGAATTTAAATCAAGATGCTAGAGATGTAAGAGCCAGCTATGCTATCCACAATTAAGCTACACTAAGCAAACAATCAAACAATGATACATACAAGCAAGGGATGAAAGGCATAAGGTATAAGGAAGACATTATACCTTACGAGTCAAACAAGTCGGGATATCGCGATCGAATGTCGTCCTCATGCTCCCACGTTGACTCACCTAGAGAGTGATGACCCCAAGCAACACGGACTAAGCTAATAGTCTTGTTCTTGAGTATCTTTTCTCTCCGGTCCAATATAGACACGGGCCTCTCCTCATACGAAAGGTTGGTACCAACAACCAGTTCCGAATGGTCCAGGATATGGCTCGGGTCCGGGATGTACTGTCGTAATTGGAACACATGGAATACATCATGCACCTCTCTTAGCGACGGCGGAAGAGCGAGACGATAGGATACATCTCCTACTCGCTCCAGGATATCGAACGGCCCTATATACCTAGGACTAAGCTTTTTTCGTACGCCAAAACGAATGACGTCGCGGTTAGACGAGATCCTAAGGAATACATGGTCGCCGATAGCAAACTCTAAGGGACGTCGATGAGCATCGGCCCAATGTCGCTGGCGATCTTGGGCCACTCGAAGACGATCTCTGATTCTTCTGACCACTTCAACTGTCTGGGCAATCATTTCTGGACCGAGCATCTGCCTCTCTTCAACATCATCCCAGGCTAACGGGGATCTGCACTTCCTACCATATAAGGCCTCGAACGGGGCCATCTGAATACTGGCCTGGAAACTATTATTGTACGAGAATTCCACCAGGTGCAGGTGATCCTCCCATGAACCACCGAAGTCAAGGGTACAAGATCTCAATATATCTTCAAGAGTCTGGATCGTGCGTTTCGACTGGCCATCTGTCTGCGGGTGATAAGCTGAGCTAAACTAAAAGTGAGTTCCCAAACTCTCTTACAAGCTGCACCAAAAGTGTGATATAAACCTTGAATCTCGGTCCGAGGTGATACTGACGGGCACACCGTGAAGCCTGACAATCTGCCTGAGGAACATCTCTGCTAGCTGAGCCGTCGACTGACCAACTCTGAATGGAAGAAAATGAGCCACCTTCGTGAGCCTGTCAACTATAACCCAAATAACATCTCGACCAAGTGGGGATCTAGGCAATTCAGTCACAAAATCCATGGTTACATGCTCCCACTTCCATTCTGGAATCGGCAAGGGCTGAAGAAGTCCAGCGGGCCTCTGATGTTCAGCTTTAACCTGCTGGCAAACTAAAAACTGAGAGACAAATCGGGCTATCTCCATCTTCATACCATTCCACCAAAAATACTGACGTATATCTCTATACATCTTCGTACCACCGGGATGAATAGAATACTGTGAACTGTGAGCTTCTGCCATGACCTCCTATCTGATATCTCCACTGGATAAACAAAGACGAGTGCCGTGTCGAAGTGTACCATCTTCATGAATGCACAACTCTGGCCTTCTTCCTGTCTCACACTATGCTCTTAGTCGCTGAATCTTGGAATCTGCTGACTGCGCTCTCCGGATCCTCTCAACTATGCTGGACTGAACCTGTAGACTGGCCATCAACGCCACGTTGGTAGGAAGAACCACTTCAATTCCCATATTCTGAAGATCCGCCAATAACTCTGGTTGCGCTGTCAGGAAATAAACTCCGGCTCTCCGGCTCAATGCATCTGCTACAACGTTGGCCTTCCCTGGGTGATACTGCAAATCCATATAGTAGTCCACCAGTAGCTCGAGCCATCTTCTCTGCCGCATGTTAAGGTCCTTCTGGGTGAAAACATACTTCAGGCTCTTGTGATCAGTAAATATCTTCACTCTATCTCCGTACAAATAGTGTCGCCAAAGCTTAAGTACAAACACTACTGCTGCCAGTTCCAAGTTGTGGGTCGGATAATTCTTCTCATGATCACGAAGTTGACGTGATGCATAAGATATTACCTTCCCATGCTGCATCAAGACACACCCCAATCCTCTGCCTGAAGCGTCGCAATAAACTGTGAATCCTCCGGTCCCATCTAGAAGGGTGAGAATGGGAGCCGTTATCAAACCTCGCTTCAACTTCTCAAATGATTCCTGGCACTCTGCTGTCCAAGCAAACTGCACATCCTTGCGGGTCAACTGGGTCATCGGCACTGAAATCCTTGCAAAATCTGAAACAAATCGCCGGTAGTAGCTGGTTAATCCAAGGAAGTTGCGAACCTCTGCCACTGAGCTAGGTACTGGCCATGTCTCGATAGCCACAATCTTCTGGGGATCTACTTCCACTCCTCCTCGAGTAATGATGTGACCCAAGTACGAAATACGATCGAGCCAGAACTCGCATTTACTAAACTTGGCGTACAACTGGTGCTCTCTAAGCGTCTGAAGGACGATTCTGAGATGCTGCTCATGCTCTGCTTCGCTCTTGCTGTAGACCAAGATATCATCTAAGAACACGATCACGAACTGATCCAAGTAAGGCATGAAAATGCGATTCATGAGGTCCTTGAATGCGGCCGACGCATTGGTCGCTCCGAAGGGCATAACCAGAAACTCCCAATGTCCATACCTAGACCGGAAAGCTGTCTTCGGGATGTCCTGCTCTCTGACTCTGATCTGGTGGTATCCTGACCGCAAGTCTATCTTCGAAAACACTGAAGCCCCCTTGAGTTGATCAAACAAGTCATCTATCCTCGGGAGAGGGTATCTGTTCTTGATTGTCACTGAGTTCAAGATATGATAATCTACACATAACCTGGACGTACCATCCTTCTTTTTCACAAGAAGCATCGGGGCTCCCCAAGGCGATCCACTTGTACGGATGAATCCCTTGGTCCTCAGTTCTTCAATCATCTTGTACAAAATCTCCAACTCTGAAGGCGCCATCCTGTAGACTCACTCTGATACTGGTGCTGTCCCGGGGATCAAGTCTATAGTGAACTCAATCTTCCGCTCTGGCGGTATCCCTGGAAGTTCCTCTGGGAAGACATCTGGAAACTCTTCAACTATCCGGGGTAACTGCACTGCTACTGCCATCCGCAATACTGGGGGAGATGGCTCCACTGTGCCTCTGGAAAATGAAAACTCTGGCTCTCCTGGAATACTAAAGACAACCCTGCCAACATGGCAGTCTATCCTAGCATACTGGTTCCTCAACCAATCCATGCCCATGACTGCATCATAGTCTGCCATAGGGAACTCTATGAATCTAGCGGGGAACTCTCTACCGCTAACTACGATCCGACACGAGGAAAACACTCGATCTACTCCCACAAGACCATTACCAGTAAGTATATTGAGTCTTACTAATAATGACTCTGGCTCCAATCCTATCCATGTCATGAATTATGCAGACATGAATGAATGTGATGCACCAGAATCAAATAATACCAATGCTGGAGAGGAGTTGACGAGAATAGTACCTGCCACTACCTCACATGGTGCAACTTCTTCTTCCATAGTCATCATCATGGCCTGAACTTGTCCTCTAGCTACGGGTCCCCTCTGCTGGAAATCTCTCTGTCTACTCTGTACTTGGGCTTGGGTATACTGCTGCTGGTTCTGCTGATGAAACGCCTAGGCCTGAGGCAACAATGGCCTCGGGTACTACTGCTGCATAGGTGCTGGTCCCCTAACCGATGGACTGGTTAGGTTGGAAGAGGACGAACTACCCCTATTCGGGCAGGCTCCTATCTTATGATCTGCCGCTCCACAAGCCAGGCACAATCCCTGTGCCCTGCGACAATCTGCCACCACGTGCCCTGGCTTCCCACAATGAGAACATCCCATCGCGGAAGTCTGCTTCTGCTTCTGCTGCTGCGGGTACGTCGGGGTCGAATGCTGAACCGACGTTACTGAGGCCGCCTGCCTCGGAGTTCCAATGGTCAAACCCCTAGCTGCCAGGGCTGGAGCAGATGATTGGTGCATCTGACTGTGGGACCGCTTCCTACCTCCGGTCCAATCCACGATCCTCTGGGAGGTGTACTCGTGCCTCCTAGCTGCTCTCAATACTGCATCGAACGTCTGGTGCTCGAACTGCTCAACTGCCAACAAGATCTCCAAATGCAGTCCCTGCTGGAACCGCTGGGCCCTATCAAACTCGGTCGCTACCAAGGTGGGGGCAAACCTACTGAGTCTAGAAAACTCAGATGCATAACCGTCGACCGTTCTGCCTCCTTGCTTCAAGTTGGTAAATCTCGTCTACAGGTCGTATCGAGCTACAGCATCGAAATACTTCATCTGGAATCTTTCTCTGAATACCGCCCAAGTGTTCGGCGCTGCTAATACCACGGCCTGCGTCGCCCACCAACTGTGAGCTAAGTCCAGCAACTGTAGTCGTACCACGGCCACCTTCTTATTCTCAGGTGTCCTAGCTGCTTCCAGAATCACCTCGGTATCCTGAAGCCAAGCATCCGCGACAATCGCATCTTCGCTGCCGTCGAAGAATGGAGGGTTCAAGCGCTTGAAGCTGTTGGCCGCGCTCTTCCCTGGATGACCGCCTCTGGTCAAAGCATCTGCCACTACCTGGTACAAGGTATCTTCTCTACGATCCTGGGAAGCTATCAAAGTCCTGATGAGACCTACCAAGGTGCCATCGTCATGCTCGGCGGGCTGGACGGGCCGGATTGGTGGTTCTCCTCCGGTAGGTACAACTCTGGAGGCGACTCCGAAATACTGGGCTTGATCTCCAAGTTGCGGCTGGTCCACGGGAAGTGCTCCACCTTGCTGATCGACGGGGTCAGGTACAGTACCGCTGAAGAAGACGACACAGGAAAACAATAAGGAAGGACCAGGACAGATCAACGATACAAGCACATGATCAGGGCAAGAATTCAGAGATTCAGAGGATATGAACGGAGATCAAGGACGAGTACTGATTGAGAAATCTATTTGGTAAACACTCACATTCTTGAATGCCAAGACCTGCATGGGCCACCACTTAAACCATGTAACGCCCCAGAACCAGAATACTGGAGAGTGGGGGTGAACATAGCCAGCAACGTATATTGAAATGGAATCCACCTCGCTATACGGTCACGGCTGTCTAGATATGAGGGTTTACTACAAGCCAATGGTCTCTTAAGGTCAAGTCTATTGTCTCAATCTCAAGCAAGTAATATAGTTACAAGATGTTAGACCACCAAATATACAATAAAAGGCGTCCCAAATATTACATATTGGATGATCATGAAGCTAGTCGTACAAAATGTCAAGACTAGCAAGAGTTCAGTCATACATGATCAACCCAAGGATTTGTTAATCATGTTTACAGCCCGTAGGCAGACAGTAAGTAAATATGTATCGAGCTAACAGGTGCTCGTCGGCTAAACGCCTCAAAAGAATAATTTTACAATGGAGTGAGTGAAATAAAATAGAAAACCCACTCGTAGCCCGGGTTTCTTCTAGTCGCCACCATCGGGCTAGAACTTCGGTAGATCCTCGGATGCTGCTCCGAAATCTGGCCACACAAAACCAGCTGGGTCAAACCCCAGAAAGAGCAAGTGCCACAAAGGAGGCCACGAAATAAGAACAAAAGCCAGTATATCAGAACATAAGAAATAGAAGAAAAGTACAAGTAATAAAGAGTACAACAGGACAATAAACGACTAGGGACGTGGAACCATTCCGGGAGCCAGGTTACAACCCGTAAACCAAACAAGGATCGGGGTTGTAACCCTTCACCTGAATAGCACTTGTCTCTACCCATTTGTTGTTAAGATAAGTAAAACAACCATGTTCAGGGGTACCAGGTGCAGGAACTTAGACGAGACTTAGACAATGCTGGACACCATCCATTCACAAGCGGCCAAGCAATTACTACGGCTTACTACTTAACTAACTAGGGTTATCACAAGCCTAGTTACTAACAAGATGCAAACGAGACATTTCCAGTCCCAAGCCCTGCAGACTATCCAGTTATCCTTCCGCGGGTTGAGAGTATGGTTGGGTACATCGCCCTGGAGACGATATACCCTTAAGTGACTTAGCTAGAGGGTACAACACATGACAGTGTGCTGGAAATGTGCCCTACTCGTCGGCAGGCTACAAGTCCTTTTTAAAGCGCCCAGATAACGAGATCGCCTGTGACTGGAAATCCTCTATGAACTATAGTTTGATCTAGTCATTAGCCTAATCCATATTCAGTACGAATCCCTGACCGTGGTAACCAGGGAGTCACGTCCTAGACATGATGCAAGACAAGACAAGTGGATTGCACAAGCAACATGAATGAACACCCACGGAGTCAGAGTTGATTATACGAGTCAAGTTAGCCATCGCAACAGCATCACGTCAAGTCAAGTTACAAGTTACAGGTTACAAGTCAGGAGTGTGCCGCCACGGGCCACTATCAAGTTATCCAGTTGCAAAAGTGAATTATGAATCACAGGTTACAATTAAGAGCGCACTCCATCGGGTCACTATCAAGAAGACCAGAAGGCACTAGAATCATAAATCACAAAATTCACGAAAACCATACTAGTCAGGAGCAAACACCGAAAACCGTGCCAGGTCATGTTGGGCCAAAACAGTCGTGTTGTGTGGAACAAGATCTCAAAACTCTAATCCACAAAATGGAAGCCAAGTCCAAGAAATAAAATCAAACCATCATGGGCAAGTGGGTTACGCAGGAGATCAGATTGCACTGGGGGAAATGGACTGCGCAGGGGATGAACTGCGCAGGGGATGGACTGCGCTTGGTCGGGTTGCGCTGAAAGCGGGTTGCGCTGAGAACAGGTTGCGCTGGGAGCAGGTTGCGCAGGGTTGAGTTGCGCAGGAGCCGAGCCGCACTGGGAGTGTCACTTCCCGTTCCCAGAATGCGTATTCTAAATACATGTACTGCTGGAATGTATTCATTTAATATTTATCATGTATTATTCTTTATTTAAATTCCTTTAATTTTTATGCTAATTAATTTCCTGCAATTTTATTTCTGCATTTTCTTCCTGCTTTTATACTCTATTTTACCTTTGCTTTGGGATCGGCTTAGATTGGTTTATTTGTGTTGGTTCATCATGAACCGGACCAAACCCCCACCTACCACCACCCCTTCCATTTAAAGCCCATCTCCTTTCTCTCTCTTTATTACTTCACCATAACTCTCCTTCTTCTTTCTCTTAAACTCTTCCACCAACCTAGGAGAGCTAGGCAAGTGCCAACTTGTTTCTTGATGGATCCCCTATTTTTATTGTTCCATCATCTTCCTTATTTGATTCTAAGTCTCTTTAGTACTTGGCATTTTCAATTTCCATGGCTTATTTGTTGTAGATCTAAGTTGATGCATTTTCGAATTTCTTGGGTTTTGATCTGGTAGACTTTGTTATCTTCAAGATTTGATGGTTCCATGTTGTAGAGAATTTCGTTCTACCCCATTTTGACCTATGGAAGTTCAGATTTGGGCTTAGAATGAAGGATTTAGGGAGCTTGGAAACAATGGTTTCCATGGTTCTGTCCTTAGAAATTCGGAGAAGAAGAAGAACAGTTCTGGCCACGTAGCTAAGCTTGACCGTATGAGCCTTCATGCGGCAAGTCCCCTGACCGCATGGGTATTTTGGCCGCATGAGTTCATTCGTTTGAACCGCATGAGACCGATTCCAATCCCAACCGCATGGACCTAGTCGGCCGCATGGGACTTATCAGCCGCATGAGTCCTTAGCTAGCCGCATGTGCATTCAGTCCCGCAGCCGCATGGCGCTGATCATTCTCGGCCGCATGATGCTGCATGACCTCTCAGCCGCATATAGGTTTACACTTATTCTTAGCCGCATGAATTTGGTTTTCCTTAGCCGCATATAGGCTTGTCTCAGTTCGAGCCGCATGGGCGCATAACAGTTCGAGCCACATGGGCACATGTCAGTTCGAGCCGCATGGGGATTGCTATTCCCCACCCGCATAGAATTTCCTCTGGCTGTATGGTCTCATTTTAACCATAGCCGCATGAGACCCCCTTTAAGTTCTAGTCGCCTAAGGCTTGCAGATTTTGACCGCATGGGACAACTCATTTCCGGCCGCATGGAATCAACCTTGTCCGGCCGCATAAGTTTAAATTTCCTGGCCGCATGAACTCTGATTCTAAATGCTTTCTTGACTGATTCTTGTTCCAAAATGGCATTGATTGACATTGATTGACATCTATTAACATTAATTGATTGCCTTGGCATTTATTAACAGTGATTATTGTCTGAACATTAAAATAATATTATTGGTTATCTCGATTAATAATTGGTCATACGTTCCTAGTTGGAACTAAGAGGCTGGCTAGTCGTCTTATTGAAATGAATGAATGAGACACGTTCATATTAATTATGAACTATTGAAATCAACTGGCTGATCTCGAATACTGGCATACAGGCACATGCAGGCTTCAATTTATTTATTTATTTATTTATTTATTTATTTATTTATTTATTTATCTATTTATTTATCTATTTGTCTTACAAAAACAGCATGTGTACTATATGGTCAAGGCATGATTACTCCGTAGTTAGTTTTGATTGCTGCATTACGCTATGTAAGACCTACAACTTAACCGCACTGGTATCATTGTAGAGTTGTGCATATCGTATCCCGTACGAAAAGTACTCATTCTGAATGACCATGATCCACGGTATGGGATTTCACTCAACGTAGAGACTATTAAGTTAAATAAAAATAATGATTGCATGGAGAGAATGGATTCCCGAGTTCTTACATGGCAGCCCTCTTAAGACTAGTAGTGCCCGACAGGCCGGTTGGTCCCCACAGATACTGCAAATCTGTCACACGGACAGGGAGCGGTATCTGGTTATATTATCTATTGTATATTGTATATTGATGACGGGCGTCCCACTGGGACTCGTCTAATTCATGATTGGCACAATTGATTGACTGGGTAAACTAGCCTTGCTTGCACATAGTAAGAACTGAGGACTCCTTTATTGCATATAGCCAGGATAACTCGGAATCACAGTAGCAAGCCGTAGTAGTTGAATGGCCGTTTAAATCGATTTGTTTGTGTACTGTATCTACTATGTTACCTAACTGAGATGATCAGAATGTCAGGACATGATGGGCCAACTTCTGTCCTTGTTTGGTTGGGAGGTTGGTTCGAAGTGTCGTGATATTATGTGAATCCCAGTGGCAATCAGAGATCTATTATTATATTCTTTTATTTACTGGTTTCATCCTTCATATCGTGCTTCCTTGCGGTACTTGCTATTAGAGGTCTAACCTCTCTGGTTTTGCATGGCCAGATTTAGAGCCAGTCCTCGAGGATCCAGCTTACTTCTACCTCCAAGATGGTCAACACTAGAGCGATGACACTACAAGAAAAATGATTATTTACGGCATGCAAAACACGTCGTAAAAGATCATTCACGGCGTACACGTTTGTGCCGTAAAAGGTCATGCCGTAAATGACCCTATTATTTACGGCGCACATCTGAATGCTGTAAATGACCCTCTTCCTATTATTTACAGCACGCATTCGAACGCTGTAAATGATCATTTACAATGCACATTCGAACGCTGTAAATGACCCTCTTATTATTTACAGCGCGTATTCGAACGCTGTAAATGACCATTTAAATGACCATCTCTATCTTTTTACAACACGCAATCGAACGTTGTAAATGACCCTATCCATCTTTTTACAATGCACATTTGAACGCTGTAAATGACCATATCCATATTTTTATAATGCACATTCAAACGTTGTAAATGATCATCTCCATCTTTTTACAATGCACATTTGAGGCTACGAATGACACTCTTAAAATTAATTGTTTATTAAATCTAAATGACACTTTTCAAAATAAAAATATATTCTATTAATTATTTTTAAAGGTACTAGAAAATCTCAGTAATGAAAGGGAGTACATCCACACCATGATTGAGAAATTGAACAAATTTAATTTCAGTAGAACAATACATCCTGACCAGTTGAAAATATATTACAAACTGGATGAAAAATAAAGCAAAAGAAGCTGCCAACATGTGTAAAACTTAATTGGAAAAATAAGTATAAACTTAATAAACATACATAAATTTATTAGGAGATGAATTGCCAAAGTATCAGTTTGTTGTTGCTTGAATTTCCTCCACAGCCGAGCATTTTCTTGAACACATTAAGAGCGAGAGCCCAATCTCTGTTTAGTACACGAAGAAATGACGGCTTTCATGACATCCTCGCTCGGCTCCAGCCCTCTCTCACTCATATGGTAGGCATCAAAAGAGCACAAGACACTCCTGATGCCACAACGCCTGAAGTTGTACTAACCACTTATTCTTCCAACTAGAATATAAATACATAAGAAACTATAAGAATGCAAAGTTATGTGAACACAATTCAATTACTTTTAGATGCAGTCATTTTCTGTAATTAAATTGGCAGAATTTGTATAATGCACTTAACATCCTATCACTAAATAAGTGGACATAAATGTTGCTTGAATAAAAAACCCTTAAAGAACCTGCTTTGTTCTTTACTACTTAGCTCCTTTAGCAGTACATTTGACTCCATCTATAGTCATCGGTGTATCAGATAGAAATTCATGAATAAATATATGCTAGAAATAAATGTAGTCAGATTCTAAAAGTTCCAAGTAGAAATATATGCAACAAAGGCTGGCAAAAGCGGTCCACTCACATTTTAACCAAACCTCTCAACAAAAGATGCTAGACGAATATAATATAGAGTATAATATAGTTGCAATATTTCACATGGATGTTCAAAGTCCCCGCGGATATGAGGATGATTGAAATACTGAGCAATCAATTGCTTGTCGACCAAACAATTCTTACTGTTAAATGTCCTTTCTTTCTGCCCCGTGTTTAATTTTATATTATGATATGGTTCATTGTCACTAACTGATCATACGACTGAGCCATGCAATAGTGGTGCTTCAATTATCTGTATAACTTCAAATGATGGATGTTATTTAGTTGTTGGTTTATTTTAGTCTATTGTTCTATAAGATTTGATTTCGTGTGAGTAGGTTGTGATGGAGGATTGGTTCATTGGATTCAAGTTTGATTGACATTATATCTAATTTGGGCTAATATTGCGACATTTAATTATTAGCTTTATTTTTGGATGAACTTGTTTGACTGGATTTCTTTGAATTGTTTATGCAAATTGTACTCGTGATTAAGGTTTGGATGCAATAACTTTCTTTTCTTTGTTGCCTAGAATTTTTTTTTTCGAGGTTCCAGTGATCAGGTATTGGATGCAATACCAGATCCAATCCAATCACCGAAACCCTAAACTCTATTGTCTACCTCATTGCATTCAATCCCAGATCATTGCAACCCCAGAACAAGGACATGGATGTGTGGGAATACTCAAGATTTGTTGTTCAAAAAGAGTACTTTGACTCTGCAACTTTTTGGTAAAACAGAATAATTATTTTGAAATCCAATTGTTAATTGTAATTACCTACTAGGTCATATTGCTGTGAGATTATCAGTAGTTATTGCCCTATAGTTAGGTTTCCGCTAAATCTCATATTATTTATTGTTAGTTGGCCCATATAGATTGTTTTAAGATGTTGCCTGCATCAGGTTGTACATATTTAGCAATGTGGTGAATATGTGCAGAACTCTAGCAGGTCAAGGAATATACATGAATTTGTTTTAGACACTAATATTGCTTCTTATGTTAATGAAAGACATGAAGATGATATGGCTTGCATAAGAGATCAAATTCGTATAATACTTCCAAACCTCTATGATATTAAAATAGATCTCTGGAGTAGACATCCTGGTGTGACCATGTGTCCCTCCTTTTGACTTTAATATGGTCCATTCATACCTTAAAAACTGAATGTTGAACCCATAAATAATACTTATATCCATTAAGGCTCAAACTAGTTACTAAATATTAATGATGTATACCTGAAAGTCATATTCCAAGAAATACATCCCAATCTTTAGCATTGAAACCTTGTTAAATATGTACTTGGAGGAAATTTCAGGGTTTTGAGATGACACATTGATGATGAATACCTGAAAGTCATATTCCAAGAAATACATCCCAATCTCTAGCATTGAAACCTTGCTAAATATGTACTTGGTGGAAATTTCAGGGTTTTGAGATGATACATTGATGATGTATACCTGAAAGTCATATTCCAAGAAATACGTCCCAATCTCTAGCATTTGATTTAGACACTGAATACTCCCTCATACTTCATAAGCTCCTAACTGCCCATGCCACCCCCCTTGGCACATTATGTATCATCTCAAAACCTGAAGCTATACCTACCTCCTCACATACACATCCTTCACACCTTAGAGGGTGACTCAACTGCTGACAGTCTTGCAAAGTCATGCCATGGAACATTCTCCCACCCACCTTTTCTTCCAAGCAACCCAACTACTTCCTACAGTTTCAGAAGCTTTGCACAGAGATAGGTTCAGGCCTCCACCCTCCAGTGGATAGCAATATTAGTAATTTTAGTTGCTTTCTCCTTGCTTTTGTGCTTGTAAGGGAATAGACCATATTCCTTCTTTGTAGGGGTATGGGCTATCTTCCTTCCATCTTCCTTTTTATCTATACCAGGGCCCCAGCCTCCGCTTAACTTGCTTTTGCAAAAAAAGTATACCTATTTGAGATATGTAAAATACAATAGTGGCACAAATCAGATTTAGAAACCCGTGGCTTCTTATATTTACTTGGTGGGTAGAAAGTTGTTGACTCGAATTTGGGTCATGTATGTAGCTTTGGTGGAAATTTCATATGGTCTGGAGATGGCTAGCCCTCAAATCAAGTTGTGTTGTTTGTTCTATAAGGATCCACTTGATCCATTTGTCAGAAGTCTTGCGACTATTTTCTTCCATCTATATATGCTTTAAGGATTGAAAAGCATGATTAACACGGTAGACGGTAGACGGGGCCACACCATTTCCTTTCTCACTGATTGCAGAAATAACCACTTTACTATCCCATCATATCAAATATTAGGCATGCACCAAAGAAAATGTGCTCAAGCATGTAAGTCATATTCTATACTCATGTCATACACTAAAGGATAATAAGTTCATTATTGTTAAATGTAAAAAGTTAAAAGATACTCAGGTCAAGGATACTTAATTTTTCATAAAATTAAGAATATGTATTCTACTAAACCATCCAATGCATGATCAAGATAGTGAATCGGCCAGTATAGGGAAGAAGAGAACCCTAAACATTCCAAGAACAATTATCGCAATTTTAAAGAGCTTCTCAACAATAACTCACCAAAAATGATTCAAGAGTTAAACTAGAAGAGCATAACAGCTTACCAAGCCTGCCCTTGCCTCTGGAAGGCGTCGTCTTTCGATCCCAACTTCATACATGCCATCTCCAAACAAACCAGAACTCCTCTAGATTTCTTCCAAAGACTATCACTTCCAGATGAGCCTAAGAAAAACTCATTCTAGAAAGATGGCTACTCAAATGTCAATATATCCTACTCTTGTCTTGTGCATTTCCTGTTGAATCATATATTCGGAGGGTGAGGGTATATCAATCAACTGCTCTATGGACTGCATAAGAAAATGTAACTTTTCATATGTAGATTTCCAGCTCTAGTAGATGGAGATGATCAAGGAATATTATTGAAACATTTTTTCGAACACCTTGCAGGCACATATTGTTGCAACGAATTTATTCGAAATCAATAGAGACTGACATAGAGATGATTCCTACAAGAATTAAGGTGTATCAAATACAATTTGTGCACAAGCTTGTTATTGACCAATTGAAACTCTATAACATAAATAAATAACATTATCAGTAAGATGGTGTATGCATATGCTGACCTATCTCGAAGGCATCATGTGGAACACTAGGTGGGAAACCCCATCTTCGCACACCAACAGAAACACGCTGCACCCAACCATCAACATGAAGTCGCCGAGAATGCCGAAACCGATGATGGCGATGAAGACGTTGGCAAAGGAATGAAGAAGTTGGCGAAGATGGAGGAGAGATATGGGGGTGGTTCTCTAAAGGGGGTTTTATAAGTAGGATAATTCGAAAGATATGGGATAGAGTTAGGGTTTTCAATTCCTCTTTGGGATCAAGATCGTGATCGAGCTCGTCGGCGTCGAAGTCCTCAAAATCTACGACGATGGCCATGGAGGACTTGTGGGAGCCTATTTGGTCATGGTCGGCGATGGCGGAAAGGAGGTCGAGGAGGAAGAATAGAGATGGAGCTGGCCATGGAATAAGAGTGAATGAAAACTTAAGGGAAAAATAAAAAGTTAGGGGGAATTAAAAAAAACTTGAGACGAAATGAAAAGGTTTAGTGGGAAAAATTTTAAAGGAGGGAACTGAATTTTTTTTTCCTTCTTTCACAACGTGCATAAAAACGCTGTAAACTAGTATTCAATTACAACTTGCCATAAAATATGCCATAAATGAGTTTTAAATCACAACGCACAAAATTTTATTTTTTTTTATTTTTTGAAATAAAATTCAGTAGGAGGAACAAATTAATTTTCTATACTACTTTTAGTGATTTTTGTGTTTTTGTGTTTTTTTAATTTCTTAGAAGATTTTTGTTGTTGTTTTGGGGAAAAATTGAATGAAAACACAATAAGGGAAATGAAAAAAAAAATGAGGGGAATGAAAACATAGGTGGGAAACTATTTTTTTATATTTTCTTGAAACCTGAATTTGAGAGGGAAACTAATTTTTTTTTTATATTTTTATATTTTCTTATAGTGAATAGTAGTAATAATAGTAAACGATAACAATATTAATAAAAGGTGTGCCAAATTATTTTAAATAAGATATATATTTTTTAAAATTAGTTTCAATTTTTTATATAAATATTATATATAAGTTTTTTAAGTAAAAGAAAGAAATAATAATAATAGAAAGAAGAAGAAGAAGAACAAGAACAAGAACAAGAACAAGAAAATTCACCGCGGGAACAGTGTTTCCAGCCGACCCATTTTCCTCCTTCTCTGTGTACATACATCTCATTAGAAAAAAATAAAATAATAAAACACGTTTACAAAATACTAACCCTACCTGACATTCATGTCGTAAATGAGTCTTCAATTACAACACGCAAACAATGCATGCCGTAAATGAGCCTTCAATTACAATACGCAAAATTGCATGTCGTAAATGAGCATTTAATTACAACACGCAAAATACATGCCGTAAATGAGCATTCAATTACAACGCGCAAAAATGCATGCCGTAAATGAGCCATCAATTACAACGCGCAAAAATGCATGCCGTAAATGAGTATTCAATTACAGCGCGCGAAAATGCATGCCGTAAATGAGTCTTCAATTACGGCGTGCATGTCAAATGCGCCGTAAAAAAGACAAAAAACAACTCTTTTACGGCGCACATATTTGCACGCTGTCAAAGAGTGTCATTTACAACACGCAACAAATGCGCGCCGTAAATTGCACGCCGTAAATTCTACATTTTTTCGAGTGGGTTCCTTACTTCCCCGCTCATTTTGTTAAATACTTTATACTTTGTCGTTTGGCACCGACATGTTAGTCGGATTGACTTGTACCTACTTTTGCATAATTGTAACTAAGTCAGGCTGCAGCTGATAACAATTATGTATACTTACTACATTATCTGGCTATATTTGGTAAAGCCAGATATCAAGAATATTTTGACTGAGCGTTTGGGATGCCTTACTGCTTTATCTCACATGTTCTCTATTTCTGTTTCTTATTTGAATGATTGAGACAATAGATGAGAAGTGACCCTAGGAAGACTTTCATGTAGTATGCACCCCTCGTCTTTTAGACAGCATTGATCGTATTATACGGTATTCATCTACCCGTAATACGTAGCTGGCTAAGTCATTCCCCCGCTCTCCGGTATTCTGGTTCTGGGCCGTGACAGGGAGCGAGCGGCGCAACAGTCAAGTGCGCCAAGGGGATGAAGGCGCTGGAGCTAAGAAGCGCCAGCGCAAGTCAGCCCAGCGCAAAGTGCTGGCCGAGGGGTTGCACAGTCCGGCCATGCGCTAAAGAGCGCAGGCCGAGGTCTTCTTCTCCATCAGGCCGAGAGGAAGACCCCAAGAACCCTAAACTTCAAATCTTCATAAATTGGCCAAAACAAAACCAAATTTGGATTTTCAAAGTTCTAACTTGTGTAAAATTGAATTCTCTTCCACATGGAAGCCTCAAATCAAGCAAAAATCAAAGTTTAGTAGATCAAAACCAAGAAATTCTGAAAATGGTTAAAACCTAGATCTAGAAAAATGGAAGCTCCAAATCACAAAATGCCAAGTTCTAATGTTGTTCACCATGGCCTAATCTAGCTAATGGACAAATAAAATTGGGTCCTTATGTAGTGGCAAGGTGCACTTACCTATGGTGTTGGTGGAGGAAGGAAGAAGAAGATGAAGAAAAATTAATGGAAGTTATGAGGAGAGAGAAAGTTAGGTGGGGTTTTAATGAGGGGATGGTGTGTTGTGTTGAGGGTGGAGATTAACTAGGGTGTTCCAATACATACTAAACCAAGCCAAACCAATTCCTTCTCCACAAAATAAAACCAAGCCAGGTCCAAAACTCGTTTTTCGAGAAAACCAAAATCTGCAAGTTAAGCCAAAATACAATTACAGGCCATAATCTGAAAAAATAAAATACAGGTCCAAAATACATATATGCCTAATTAAAATACGTATTCTGAAATACGGACGTTACAACTTTCACTTAAACTCAAGTGCCTCTAGACCAATTCTCGTGCCAGCGACGTCAAAGGAATGACTCGTGCAGGTCGTTCCTCTAGACCTTGCTTAGACTTGTTCGTACATGAAGATTTAGGCCGTGCCTCTCAACTTACTAAGACTTATCCATGCTACCGCCTTGCGGTCTTCATGCTCGATCCATAAACCAACTTAGACAAGACTTGTCAAACCTAGTATCGATTCCATGGACATCCCGACGCCAAGTATCGTGCCAAGCACGGTGCCTATGCTGCAGCCCAATCTTAGGCCCAGATATTGTGTTACCGACTAGACATATATTCAAGTTCTAGACCCAATCCAAAGGCATACACGCGGTTTGCCGCTATTCTGCCGACCCATCTACATGAGTGGTCACTAGCAATGTCAAGCTATCTTAGATCTCGGCTCGGGGATATCGGCTCGTCCCTATACGGGTAGCTAGCCCGGAGGTGCCGAATTCTCCCATGCAGTTATCCAGCATCCTACTTGAGCCTCACTCGCTTCTCCTGGGCCGACGTGATACCGGTGCCCCGGCGATCACTCGAGAAGACCTAACCTTGTCGACAAGTTGTCCAATGACCATGCATACTCAACTCGATCTATCAAATCCTTCCTTAACATGACCATACTTTCCCTCTTTCTATCGAGACTCCCAAGTAGCGGAACCGATCTCGTGCACTTCCTTATCGAGACTTAATGAGACTCCCAAGTAGCGGGATCGATCTCGTGTGCGAGACATATCGAGACTCCCAAGTAGCGGGATCGATCTCGTGTGCGGTACTTATCGAGACTTAGCGAGACTCCCAAGTAGCGGGACCGATCTCACGTGCATGCTTATCCAAACTTATCGAGACTTGGCGAGACTCCCAAGTAGCGGGACCGATCTCGGCGACAACAAGTCACGTGGACTTCCTTTATCCGTGGCATATTTTTCACTAAATCGACCGTGGCTCGTGCCTTAGACAGACCTGGTTCTCTAGGCGACACTATCGCTCAAGTCATATATTTTATACGACGAGCCATGCTTTCGAGGGACTACGTGACTTGACAACCGCAGATAGAGCGGGACAGTGCTAGAAATAGCTTAGACCGACCGACATAACTTTGTCTAACTTATTCGGGCAACGACTCGACGAGCAAAGGCTACGCCGAGCTTCGCATCGAGAGGATGGGCCGTGCTCGCGTTCGACTTGAACAACCAAGTTCTCGGGTGCCTAGACTTAAGCCAACCTCCGTGCAAGATGACTTAACTCGTGGGACGTGCGAAGGCTATGCCAAGCCTTGGACGACGGGACCGTGCATGCATTTTCAAGCATTCACGCGGGCCACGCCTATGACTTAGGCCAATACAAGCGTTGGGGCAAAACGACGGGACAGTGCATGCTTTATCAAGCATTCAAGCGGGCGACGCCTATGACTTAGGCCAATTCGAGTGTTGCGGCAACTTAGGCTAACTTCCTTCTCCCAAGCCACGGGACGAAGGATCGAGTGTCATTTGAAAGCACGCTGAGCCGACTTCTAAGCAGACCGTGGGACCATTTTCCATGTTCTAAGACATTTCGACCCGTCGGGATTATTCCCTTAGCTATGTGGGTGTGTCTTTTTTATTATCAAGCCTAACTTGTGCAAGTTGAAAACATGTAAGTTATTAAGTGAGGGCTAAGATGAGGCAAGTTCACCAAAACTACCCCACCTGAGCGAGGAGTCGCCTCGACCGAGCGAGCCTTCGAGCAGCCGTTGCAAGGCTAAATCCGAACGTCGTCGGCGTTTCGATTCCTCCGATTGACTTTGCGGGACGGGGCACTACAATCTATCTCTACCATGCTTTTTGAGGCAATAAGCATAACATCCATATAAAGCAATAGATAGATATAGTCTCCACCACGAATTCTATGAAAGTAAACACAACAATCATACTTACTTCTGGTGAAATAATACCTTGTCATGAAGGTGTCGAACCGCTTGTACCACTGTCGAGGTGACTGCTTCAACCCGTACAACATTTTTTTCAACAAACACACAAGATTTTCGTTGCCAACCACCTTGATGCCCTCCGGTTTGATGCATATAAATTTCTTCGTCAAGATTGCCATACAAGAATGCTGTCTTCACATCGAGTTGCTCTAACTCGAGATCATGATGAGCTACCAAGCTCAACAATGTGCGAATAGAAGTATGCTTGACCACCGGAGAAAAGATCTCACTGTAGTCCACCCCATCCTTCTGCGTGAAGTCCTTTGCCACTAATCTTGCCTTGAACCGAGTGTTACCTGACTCTGGAGAAGCTTCCTTCTTTATGTACACCTACTTGCAGCCTATAACCTTCTTGCCTTTGGGCAATGGAACCAGATCCCATGTACAATTTTTGTGGAGAGACTCAATCTCTTCCTGTATAGCCACCATCCAGTTTTTGCTGCTAGTATTTTTGTCACCCCCAGTTTCCAAAAACAGGGGTATTTTTGTCATTTTTCATTTAAGAATATTTTTGAAATTATTTATTTATTTATAATATTATTTTGGGGTTATTTGAGTTGGATTCGAATTTCAGCTCAATCCGACTTTAAACGGGGACCCGGGGTAGTGTTGACCCTAGTGGGCCCACACACTAGTTAGCCATGGCCTACATGTTAGTTATTTTAGTTAGTGACTAGACTAATTATTTTGGTTAGGATTAATTTGGATTAGTAGTTTTAGGAATGACCAAACTACCCCCGACTTAAACCCCTTTCCATGTGTTAACCCATAGATTAGTGTAAGGGGCTTTTAGGCATTTCCTAATAAGACAAAAGAGACCCCATGGCTGGCCACTTTTGGAATGGATAGGCTTAGCCACTTCACTTTATTCCTATTCCATTCTCTCTCTTGTTCTTCCCCAAATTAATTAGAGAGCCATCCTTATTCAAAACATCACCAAATCTTCCCATTTCTTCACCAAATCTTCTTCCTTCTTTCTCCATTCTAGCCAAGGAAGGAGCTCCTCAAGTTTGGGAGGATTCGGAGCTCGTTCATGTCCTTTTGGAATCTCTACGTGTCGGTGTCGAGTCGGAAGGCCTTTTCCTTTGAATCTGTCACGTCCCGTATCCCAAATACAACGGTGACGTCATAGAACACATCCCCAGGCTACGCGCCAAATTCGCGATTGTCGCCCGTAAATTAGCAGAATGGAAAAATACAAGAACAAATATCTTTCATAAGTACAACTTTAATTATATTTACATCAAAAGTATTTCTAAAGGTACAATAACTTTAAGTTTAGTTACAACAAAATGTTATACATCAGACTAACTACCAACTATCGGTTGCCTTTTCCAAAAATTCTTGCAGATCGTCTATTCATCATCTTCCAGGGGTATTGGATTTTCCGGAACGTCATCCTCACCTAGTGAACAATTACTGGGTCATTTAGAAACGACAAGCAAGTCCTCGGTCAAGGACGGTAAATAAATGATAGAATAATGAATGAAAGTGAACGATAAATAATATATCTTGAAATCTGGGAAATTAGTTTCACTTTCATGAGAGTAAAAATAGAATATCTCAACACTAATTATTCCTACTTATTGCATGACACTAAATATGCATATAATAACGTTTAAAAATGCAAATTTGAGAACAACCCTTCCGAATATTCTCCTAATCAGCTTTTTCCGACAACAATCCCGTATACCTGGGATCAGGTTGTGACTTGGTGGCACGGTGCTTAGAATCCGGCCCTGCCTCTCTTAGGCTTAAATATACTGAGTCTCTCTTGAACCCAGAAAATCACCAAATCGATGTTACTGTCGAAGAGGTGCAATTGTTGGATGGCACAGAATTAAATCCGGTCCTGCCTCTCATGGGCTAAGTGGATGGCTCAGATTATTAAAATCCGGCCCTGCCTCTCATGGGCTAAGTGAGCTAAGCCTCACATACTCAATTCGTATGGTCCTACGAATGAGCTAGTGTACTGATCAGTCTTTGGTTATTATGTTGTGGAGCTGTAAGGGTGATATTCGGGTTGTTCTCCTCTCCCAATGCTTCCTATCTAAGTTTTATGATTTCTAAGTGTTACAATTACAATCACAAATAAGGAATTTATCTATCTAAAAGGCTAAAATGCATTTTGTAAGATGTCCAATTGAATGATATTTAGAAATCAACTTTTCCGAAATAGCATTTGGATTTAAACTACCAAGTGGAATATAAAGAGTTTAATTCAACTTATGATACGTGTCTTATACATATCCTAAATATTCTCTAAAGCTTATAAAATCATCCAAATTCTTGGAATGGTCGAGAATTAATCTCTCTCTTGAAATTTCCGAAAAAATTCGGCAGAGTCTCCTTTGTATTTAGAGACCCCGAAATTTTACAAGAGATATGATAAAAATATAATTAAAATCCGGGCTCGCCGACCCCTTCGGTGGAGCAACCCTCAACACCGGAAACCACGCAGTTAATAATTCGGGTTCGCCGACCCCTTCGGTGGAGCAACTCTCAACACCGGAAACCATAAAATAAAGTAAAAGTGTAGTTTTGAAAGCTTATTACCTTGGCAAGCAATTTAAATAATTAAGCAAATTTTCCTGATTATTGCAGCTTGCTAAATTATCAAAAATAGAATTGTTAGTAACACAAATCATATCAAAACTTACTTCCAAGTGTCAAGACTTAAAGTTTACAATTTTATACTCTTTGTGACATTGGTTTGGGATAAAAAGTTTAAAGAATTGAAATTTTGTTAGATGTAAGGTACCTTGATATATAGGCATTTGTAAAACTGAAATAATCATGTCAATGTATGCCATTTGGGTATATTTTATAAAGTGGACAGAATTGTTATAATAACAATTTAAATCTAAATTTTTCATCTAACTTATACTTATTAAATATACTCGTATTTAAGCCTTTTGTTATGCAGAGGAAGTTAAGATTAGAAACCTTCAAGTGTATGATCAATCTATCATATAAAGACTTAAAAATACTCATTTCGATTATATAATGAAAACCAATCTATTAAATATGGATATTTTATGTTGAAGACAGATTTGACATAATTGAAGGGGAATATTGCTCAAAAACTCTCATTCGCATATTTTCTTTTAAGCGTAACGATTGAGCCCCTAAGATATGTTAAAAATTTGTAAGTGTCCATGTATGGTGTCTCAATTTCTTACTCGCCAAGTGTCCTTTTGTATTTATTTATATATATATTTTTATATAATGTTCATATATATATATATATATATGCATTGATATAGTGTTGTGTCCAAGTAGTATGATATTCTACACGATTATTCAAGTATCCAAATTATATACATCCATGATGTTAAAGTATGTGAACAAGTGTTTAATTTATAACAAGTTTACTAATGGATTTGAAATATATATAGTAACCCTAAAATTTGATGTCAAGTACTTTATATGTGTTGAGTGTACAAATCATTCTAGTTTTGCCTAGGAAATGATAAGATGCCTCAATTATTGGTATTATTTAAATTTGGACAGAATTATATATGTTAAAAAAAATATAAATATCAGTACCTAGTTAACTTTGGTGTAAACTAGACCGAATATTTCAATTTCATGTATGATCGGTATCCAAAAATCTAAATCTACACATGGATTAAGAATGTAATGGGCTGAAAATGTAGGCATGCAATTGGATAGAAGGGTTAGTAATAAATAAAATAATAATACAAGTTCATTAAAAATTAATATTGACACACATATAACTCTTATTGATTTAGCCCCTAAATTCATACCATACTCTCCTTGTTTTCATGTAATTTTTTTTTTAATTTGATCATAAATTCAGAATAGGTTCCTAATATCAACAAGAACTCATTGTGAGATAAACCAAGTAATTAAGAGAGAATGAGGACTTGCATATTGAAGTATTGATAGAATTTTGATAATAATGGATCATACTTATGATGTTCAAAGACATGAGAATGGAAAAGAAAATATAATTTCGGATAGGCATTTTGACAAACAACTTATAGACATGAACAAACTTGAAGTTCAAGGAGAGGAACTTGCCTTGGTTGAGATGACCTGGATTCCTCTACAAATTTCCTAATTGAACCCAACAATAGTTCAAAAATATATGTGTTAGTAAACCCTAACCTAGGTTTAAAATTTGGAAAGGAATTTGAGAAGAATAAGGGGTTTTACCTAGGTTTTTGATTTTGGAAGGGAAGGAGGAGATGAGTGGTGCTGGAGGTGGCGGGGGTGGCCGGCGTCGGGCGCGGGTGGCCGGCGATGGCCTCGGGCGGCGGCAGCGGGTCCGGGCGGAGGCGACGGGTCCGGGCGGCGGCAACGGGTCCGGGCGGAGGCGACGGGTAGCACCGTAGTAGCAGTAGCAGCAATGGTAGGAGCAGTAGTAGTAAATGAGGATGAGGAGGAGGTGGGAATGGAGAAGGAAATGGTGAAGAGTGGAGTAAATATGGAAGGAGATGAAGAAGAGGAATTAAATGGAGTGAGAGGGGTGTGGTGGCAATAGGAGAGGGCTCTATTTCTCATGTAATGCCATGTGGCTCTTCAATTTGCCACATAAATTAAGAGCTTGCCACCTAGCTCTTTCTAATGCCACATGCATTCATGTGTGGACACCTCAACAATTGAGTTGGTGAATAAAACATGTAATTACAAAAATTTTCTAGGGGTCCAAATGTAAAGTTTTATATTTTAAGTAGAAAATATTATGATTATCATTATCATTATATATAATAAAAAAAATAATTAGAGCATAACATGTCTACCCTCCTTAGAAAAATTTCGTCCTCGGAATTGAAATAACTACTATAACAATGTGATTACTAACCTGTCCCAGCGAATAGGTACGGATATTGCCTCCGCATATCTTCTTCTTTTTCCCAGGTTGAATCTCCAGGAGAATCCTTACTCCAAACTACTCGAACTAACGGAATGACCCGATTTCGAAGAATCTTATCTCTTCGATCCAAGATTCCAACAGGTTTCTGCTCTATCCGTAGAGTTGGACCAACAGTGATCTCTGAATGATCCAATACATGACTCGGATCCGATACATATCTTCGGAGTTGAGATACATGGAACACATCATGTACTCCTTCCAGGGTTAGTGGAAGAGCTAGTTTGTAAGATACTCTCCCAATTCTTTCTAGTTCATCAAATGGTCCAATATATCTCGGACTCAGTTTCCCTCGTGTACCGAATCTAATCGTTCCCTTTGTTGGTGAAATCTTCAAGAACACATGATCACCGGGTTGAAACTCCAACATCCTTCGATGTTTGTCAGCCCACATCTTTTGTCTATCTTGTGCAGCTTGCAGGTGACTTCTTATTGCTTTGACCTTGTCCACTGTCTGTGTCACCAGTTCTGGACCTAGCAATTGTCTCTCTCCTACATCTGTCCAACATACTGGAGATCTGCATTTTCTTCCATACAAGGCTTCAAAGGGTGCAACTTTGATACTATCATGGTAACTGTTGTTATAAGAGAATTTTATCAAATATAGGTGGTCATCCCATGATCCTCCAAAATCTAATGTACAGGCCCTTAGCATGTCTTCCAAAGTTTGAATTGTCCGTTCAGACTGACCATCTGTTTGAGGATGGTAAGCAGAGCTGAACTTTAGCCGAGTACCAAGATTTTCCTGTAGACTTTTCCAGAAATACGAGGTAAACCTTGTGTCTCTATCTGACACTATACTTACTGGTACTCCGTGTTGGCTGATAATCTGTTTCATATACATTTTTGCCAGTGTTTCTGTTGACTGTCCAACTCGAAAAGGTAGGAATCGAGCCGTTTTAATAAGCCTATCTACGATAACCCAGATAGCATTATTACCCTTTTGGGTCTTAGGCAGCCCTGTCACAAAATTCATTGTAAGATGCTCCCATTTCCATTCCGGTATGGGCAAAGGCTGAAGAAATCCTGCTGTCCTCTGGTGTTCCGCTTTCACTTGTTGACAGACGAGGTATTTAGACACAAACCTAGCAATTTCTCTTTTCATGCCATGCCACCAGAAATTTTGTCTCAAATCCTGGTACATCTTAGTACTGCCCGGGTGAATAGAATATTGCGAGTTATGAGCTTCTGACATAACTTCCGTCCGTAATTCTCCGCCGAGTACGCACAATCTATCTCCGAATCTTAATGATCCGTCTGGATGCTTCCTTATCCCGGTCTGGAGCCCTTCTTCTGTTTGTTTCCAAATTTTCTGAAGTTTTGCATCACCTTGTTGGGCTTCCTTGATTCTATCTACTAAGGAGGATTGTACTTGTAAATTTTCCCATACTCCTTCTGCTGTAGGACATATTATTTCAATTCCCATTTTTCTTAAATCTTCTAGGATTTCTTTTGGAGTGTTCATAAAGAATGCTGTTGGCTTTCTGCTCAGTGCATCAGCGACCTTATTTGCTTTACCAGGATGATATTCCATTGTCATATCAAAGTCTTTAAGTAATTCTAGCCACCTTCTTTGTCGCATATTGATCTCCTTTTGGGTAAATACATACTTTAAACTTTTATGATCTGTATAAATCTTAATTCTTTCTCCATACAAGTAATGTCTCCATAATTTAAGTGCAAATACGACAGCTGCAAGTTCCAAATCATGAGTCGGGTAATTTCTCTCATGTTGTTTTAATTGTCGAGAAGCATAGGCTATAACTCTCCCATGCTGCATTAGTACACAACCTAGCCCCTTGCCTGAGGCATCACTGTATATCTCATATCCACCCGATCCTGACGGTAATGCCAATACAGGGGCTGAAATCAGCCTTTCCTTTAATTCTTCAAAAGCTGCTTGGCATTTCTCCGTCCAATTGAATTTTTCTTCTTTCCGGGTCAGCCGAGTTAAAGGCTCCGCGATTTTTGAGAAATTTTCCATGAAGCGTCTATAGTACCCGGCTAAACCTAAGAAGCTTCGAATTTCTGCTACAGACTTTGGTGTTGGCCATGATTTAATAGCTTCTACCTTCTTTGGATCTACTAAATTCCTTCACCACTGATAATATGACCTAGGAAGGATATATGGTCTAGCCAAAATTTACATTTGCTCAATTTGGCGTATAACCGTTCTTCTCTCAAAGTCTGTAGTACTATCCTCAGATGCTCTTCATACTCTTCTTCATTCTTTGAATATATAAGGATATCATCAATGAATACAATCACGAATTTATCCAAGTATTGGTAAAATATTCGATTCATTAAATTCATGAATATAGCAGGAGCATTTGTTAACCCGAATGGCATAACTAAAATTCATAATGCCCATAACGAGTTCTAAATGATGTCTTCTAGATATCTTCCTTCTTGACTTTTACTTGATGATATCCAGATCTTAAATCAATCTTTGAGAATACCTTGGCCTCTCCTAGTTGATCAAATAACTCATCAATACGGGGTAAAGGATATTTATTTTTGATTGTTACCTCATTCAAGGCTCTGTAATCTATGACCAGTCGTAAAGTTCCATCCTTCTTCTTTACGAATAATACTGGCGCACCCCAGGGTGAGGCACTTGGTTGTATGAATCCCTTTGACAATAATTCTTTTATTTGTTTGTTAAGCTCTGCTAACTCTTCCTTGTTCATGGGATATATCTTTTTAGCTATAGGTGCTACCCCAGGTATTAAATTGATAGAGAATTCTACTGCTCTATCCGGGGGCAATCCTGGTAGATCTTCTGGAAAAACATCCTTAAAATCTTCTACAACTTTTGGGAATTGTTTTTCCTCCAGTTCTTAGAATTTTCCTCGAATTGGCAGTTCGAGTTTCTCCAATTCTCCCGTATCAAATTCTTTCTGGTTTCGATTAAATTCATATGTTTTCTTATTTGGAAGTTGAAATAAAATTCTTCCTTTTCCACAATCTATATTGGCCGATGTCCTGGTTAGCCAATCCATCCCAAGTACTATATCATAATTGTTCATTGGGAAGACTAATAGTCTTACGCGAAAAGCTCCACCACCCAATTTTACTGGGCAGGCGTTGCAAACATGGCTAACCTTTACCATGCCATTGCCTGTAAGAATATTTAGATTCCTAGCCAGGGGTTGTGATTCAATTTCCCGTTGGGATATAAAACTAGCAGATATAAAGGAGTGTGTGGCTCCTGAATCAAATAAAACAGATGCTGGATATGATGAAACTAATATAGTACCTGTTACCACTTCGCCTGCAATCTCAGCTTCCTCAGTATCCAGCATGAATGCTTGCCCGTATTTCTTCTTCTTCTTTCCAGCCTGGGATTGTCTAGCCTTCTGCACTTGTTGGTATTGATGGGCTTGGGATGCGAGTGATGATCTTTGTTGCCCATAGGTTATCATGGCCTGATGTACAGGTGCTTGGAGCATGGGTCGAGGACCATTTCCTGGAAGCATTAACTTGCCCTGATTCCCTCGAAACTCTTGCCGTGCTCCTTGCCCCGGATTTCGGATTACTGGCCCGGTGGTTGATTGTGGTAGACATTGATTAGTTTGGTGGTTAGCCGAACCACATCTTAGGCATAATCCCAACAGCTTTCTACAGTTTCTTTTTAAATGTCCAGGCTTGTGATAATAGTTGCAAATGAGCGGTCCATCCGAACTATCAACTTGGGGTCGTTTAGATGGTCCTTGCCACCGACTCCTGGAGGATGGTGCTCCCGACTCCAGAGCCCTCTTCTGAGCTTGGGGTCGGAACGGTTGTTCTTCCTTTAACATCCTTTCCTGATTTCGGGCAGCTTCGGTTATTTCAGAATATGTTTGACACCGATAGGCTGCAACCTTACTTTTTAAATGTCCTCCTAATCCTTCCAGAAACCATGACACCTTTGTTTCCTCATCTGCTACCATGTATGAAGCAAAACGGCTTAGCCTGGAGAATTCAGCAGTATATTCATCAACGGTGAGCCTTTCCTGCTTTAGATGAATAAATTGCCTTTCCAGCTCCATTCTGGCTGACTTTGGAAAGAACCTTTCTTCGAATTTCTTCTTAAATTCTCCCCAAGGTACCATATTGTAAGACTCTTCAGGGTGCTCTGCACTCCACCAATGTTCAGCGACATCCTCCAACTGGATGCGGACTGTAGAAACCATATCTTCAGGCCTAATCTTGGCTGCCTTTAGTAATCCTTCTATGGTCCTGATCCATTGTCCTGCCCCTATCGGGTTCTCTGTCCCGTAAAATTTAGGTGGCCTAAGATCTCTAAAATCAGCTATTGTCTTATCATTGGAGCTTGTCGCCCGCATTTGATCTAGTACTTGAGCGGTAGTGGCTTGTGCCGCATTTGCATGTTGACTGTTTGATTCCAAAACTTGTTGAAATAGTCGGTACATATCTGAGATAGAGGGTTCGGTTTGGCCTTGAAATGATGAAGCGTGGGACTGACCCTGATCAGACATTTTCCTGAATTTTTTGAATAAAATGTCCTTTGTAATGCATGGCTTAGTAATAGAGAAATGTGATTCATAAGAAATCACACTTAGAAAGCAAGCATATTTTATTTATTCTTATCGAAATATTATACAAACATGCTGCTAGGTCTTACATACTTTTACATAACTTTTTACAGACTTCCCTTACTTCCAGGTCATCATACATACATATCAGCTATATTATATAGCCGAGAAGAAAACAACCCTTATAGAACCCCTAATTTCTAGTTACCTACATATAAGGGTTCGTTCATAGCTAAGGATCGTTACTTCAGGATGTAACTCCTGGAAGTCATCTAGTGTTTCTTTGTACCCTTCAAGTATAGGGTCTATGTATAGATGACCGGGGTCTCGAACATATATGCAGTAGACCTGCCTTTCGTGGTCTACTTCAGCACCGTTTTCAATATCTCGGATGACAGGGTTCATCACTCCATAGTATACTTATAGACTGGTATGTCATACCAGTCTGGTACTTTCCAAAGCTCCCTCACGTGTTGTTGGTACCCATATAGGGTACGGTCGCTTCCATCCCATGGCAAGCTTGGAAGGAAAAGGTCCATACCTACATACACAATATTCTTTTTAATTAAACCATAATTGGAAGTATAGAGGCAAGAACATAGAGTCACACATACTTTATTTATTTTCAGAATAGTACATAGGTCAGGCTTCACATTCTTGCTATTTGCAATTTTTACATTTTTTACACATTCAGTCACTCATATCCACATTTTTCTTATGTTGATGATTTTGGCATCAGGGTAGGTTGTCATCCACTCTTCCGGGGTGCCATTGTGTTTGGACCCTGGTTCTCCAGACGGTTGGGCCTTAATAAGTACAAAATAATTTACTACGTTGTAGTATTCCACCCTTTCATCCATAATATCTGTAACTACTGGATGCTTCAACTCGTAGTGTATTCCGTAAGCTTCTATCATTCCTTTAGGAGCCACTCGCCACATCTTCTTCACAAACTCATAATACTCGTCCAGACTATGGCTGTGATTGCCCAATCTTGCGAAAGGTACAAATCGAGACATGATCTATACCAAGAACTTTTAGGTTAGTATACTTTTAAATAAGATCAAAATAAATGGCTTAGATAGTAAAAATAATAGTAATTTGTAAAATGCTACTAATTATTGATATTACCTTCTTTAAGGATATCTATATGGTAAGATTGAAATTCAAGGTTTCACCTATAGGTTCTTAATCTATGGTTTACTTTATACCTAGACCTATATTTGTCCTGAATTTTCCATTCTTTGCTCACCTGCATGGGCCACCAACAAAAAGACGTGTCACGTTCGTATCCCAAATACAACGGTGACGTCATAGAACACATCCCCAGGCTACGCGCCAAATTCGCGATTGTCGCCCGTAAATCAGCAGAATGGAAAAATACAAGAACAAATATCTTTCATAAGTACAACTTTAATTATATTTACATCAAAAGTATTTCTAAAGGTACAATAACTTTAAGTTTAGTTACAACAAAATGTTATACATCAGACTAACTACCAACTATCGGTTGCCTTTTCCAGAAATTCTCGCAGATCGTCTATTCATCATCTTCCAGGGGTATTGGATTTTCCGGAACGTCATCCTCACCTAGTGAACAATTACTGGGTCGTTTAGAAACGACAAGCAAGTCCTCGGTCAATGACGGTAAATAAATGATAGAATAATGAATGAAAGTGAACGATAAATAATATATCTTGAAATCTGGGAAATTAGTTTTACTTTCATGAGAATAAAATAGAATATCTCAACACTAATTATTCCTACTTATTGCATGACACTAAATATGCATATAATAACGTTTAAAAAATGCAAATTTGAGAACAACCCTTCCGAATATTCTCCTAATCAGCTTTTTTCGACAACAATCCCGTATACCTGGGATCAGGTTGTGACTTGGTGGCGCGGTGCTTAGAATCCGGTCCTGCCTCTCTTAGGCTTAAATATACTGAGTCTCTCTTGAACCCAGAAAATCACCAAATCGATGTTACTGTCGAAGAGGTGCAATTGTTGGATGGCACAGAATTAAATCCGGTCTTGCCTCTCATGGGCTAAGTGGATGGCTCAGATTATTAAAATCCGGCCCTGCTCTCATGGGCTAAGTGAGCTAAGCCTCACATACTCAATTCGTATGGCCCTACGAATGAGTTAGTGTACTGATCAGTCTTTGGTTATTATGTTGTGGAGCTGTAAGGGTGATATTCGGGTTGTTCTCCTCTCCCAATGCTTCCTATCTAAGTTTTATGATTTCTAAGTGTTACAATTACAATCACAAATAAGAAATTTATCTATCTAAAAGGCTAAAATGCATTTTATAAGATGTCCAATTGAATGATATTTAGAAATCAACTTTTCCGAAATAGCATTTGGATTTAAACTACCAAATGGAATATAAAGAGTTTAATTCAACTTATGATACGTGTCTTATACATATCCTAAATATTCTCTAAAGCTTATAAAATCATCCAAATTCTTGGAATGGTCGAGAATTAATCTCTCTCTTGAAATTTCCAAAAAAATTCGGCAGAGTCTCCTTTGTATTTAGAGAACCCGAAATTTTACAAGAGATATGATAAAAATATAATTAAAATCCGGGCTCGTCGACCCCTTCGGTGGAGCAACCCTCAACACCGGAAACCACGCAGTTAATAATTCGGGTTCGCCGACCCCTTCGGTGGAGCAACTCTCAACACCGGAAACCATAAAATAAAGTGAAAGTGTAGTTTTTGAAAGCTTATTACCTTGGCAAGCAATTTAAATAATTAAGCAAATTTTCCTGATTATTGCAGCTTGCTAAATTATCAAAAATAGAATTGTTAGTAACACAAATCATATCAAAAGTTACTTCCAAGTGTCAAGACTTAAAGTTTACAATTTTATACTCTTTGTGACATTGGTTTGGGATAAAAAGTATAAAGAATTAAAATTTTGTTAGATGTAAGGTACCTTGATATATGGGCATTTGTAAAACTGAAATAAATCATGTCAATGTATGCCATTTGGGTATATTTTATAAAGTGGACAGAATTGTTATAATAACAATTTAAATCTAAATTTTTCATCTAACTTATACTTATTAAATATACTCGTATTTAAGCCTTTTGTTATGCAGAGGAAGTTAAGATTAGAAACCTTCAAGTGTATGATCAATCTATCATATAAGGACTTAAAAATACTCATTTCGATTATATAATGAAAACCAATCTATTAAATATGGATATTTTATGTTGAGGACATATTTGACATAATTGAAGGGGAATATTGCTCAAAAACTCTCATTCGCATATTTTCTTTTAAGCGTAACGATTGAGCCCCTAAGATATGTTAAAAATTTGTAAGTGTCCATGTATGGCGTCTCAATTTCTTACTCGCCAAGTGTCCTTTTGTATTTATTTATATATATATTTGTATATAATGTTCATATATATATATGCATTGATATAGTGTTGTGTCCAAGTAGTATGATATTCTACACGATTATTCAAGTATCCAAATTATATACATCCATGATGTTAAAGTATGTGAACAAGTGTTTAATTTATAACAAGTTTACTAATGGATTTGAAATATATATAGTAACCCTAAAATTTGATGTCAAGTACTTTATATGTGTTGAGTGTACAAATCATTCTAGTTTTGCCTAGGAAATGATAAGATGCCTCAATTATTGGTATTATTTAAATTTGGACAGAATTATATATGTTAAAAAAAATATAAATATCAGTACCTAGTTAACTTTGGTGTAAACTAGACCGAATATTTCAATTTCATGTATGATCGGTATCCAAAAATCTAAATCTACACATGGATTAAGAATGTAATGGGCTGAAAATGTAGGCATGCAATTGGATAGAAGGGTTAGTAATAAATAAAATAATAATACAAGTTCATTAAAAATTAATATTGACACACATATATCTCTTATTGATTTAGCCCCTAAATTCATACCATACTCTCCTTGTTTTCATGTAATTTTTTTTTAATTTGATCATAAAATTCAGAATAGGTTCCTAATATCAACAAGAACTCATTGTGAGATAAACCAAGTAATTAAGAGAGAATGAGGACTTGCATATTGAAGTATTGATAGAATTTTGATAATAATGGATCATACTTATGATGTTCAAAGACATGAGAATGGAAAAGAAAATATAATTTTGGATAGGCATTTTGACAAACAACTTATAGACATGAACAAACTTGAAGTTCAAGGAGAGCAACTTGCCTTGGTTGAGATGACCTGGATTCTTCTACAAATTTCCTAATTGAACCCAACAATAGTTCAAAAATATATGTGTTAGTAAACCCTAACCTAGGTTTAAAATTTGGAAAGGAATTTGAGAAGAAGAAGGGGTTTTACCTAGGTTTTTGATTTTGGAAGGGAAGGAGGAGGAGATGAGTGGTACTGGAGGTGGCGGGGGTGGCCGGCGTCGGGCGCGGGTGGCCGGCGATGGCCTCGGGCGGCGGCAGCGGGTCCGGGCGGAGGCGACGGGTCTGGGCGGCGGCAACGGGTCCGGGCGGAGGCGACGGGTAGCACAGTAGTAGCAGTAGCAGCAATGGTAGGAGCAGTAGTAGTAAATGAGGATGAGGAGGAGGTGGGAATGGAGAAGGAAATGGTGAAGAGTGGAGTAAATATGGAAGGAGATGAAGAAGAGGAATTAAATGGAGTGAGAGGGGTGTGGTGGCAATAGGAGAGGGCTCTCTTTCTCATGTAATGCCATATGGCTCTTCAATTTGCCACATGAATTAAGAGCTTGCCACCTAGCTCTTTCTAATGCCACATGCATTCATGTGTGGACACCTCAACAATTGAGTTGGTGAATAAAACATGTAATTACAAAAATTTTCTAGGGGTCCAAATGTAAAGTTTTATATTTTAAGTAGAAAATATTATGATTATCATTATCATTATATATAATAATAAAAAATATATAATAAAAAAAATTAGAACATAACAGAATCTCTCTTCCGGAAGGTATAATCTCTCTTCTAAACCACCCCAACATGCATATAGGTTGATTTTGACCCATAGGAATGACCCCCATGGTTATATCTCCATTTGTGTCCATTTCGTGTCCATTTGGAGGTCATAGGAGTGTCCTTTGTGTTGTGGTTGTGTCCTAGTAGGAAAATCCCTATTTTAGGACACTTGTGTTTTGTTATATTGTAGGAAAGACTTGTTAGTGCATTTATTCCAGATTTTATATTGTTTAGAGAAGGTATTTTCAATGTATCATATTGTATCATATTAGTTATATATATATATATATATATATATATATATATATATATATATATATATATATATATATATATATATATGTGTTACTCTATATTTTTTTTTTTATATGTGTTACTCTATATATATATATTTTGGCTTATATATGTATATGCATATATATTATGGTGGGTGGTGTGTATATTGTGTTTGGTTGTGAGTAATAGAGGGGTCGGCCAATGTGGAGAATGAGTGTGTGTGTTTGTGTTGGGGTAGGAGGGTGTGTAGGTGTTGTGTTTGATGATATAGGTGAGAGTAGTTTGACTTGTGAATGGTGGTTGTGATGTGTTAGAAAGGGAGGAGGAAACCCAACCAAACAACAGTTCAAACAACCTTCATTTTCATCCTAAACTCTCCTACATGCTGTCCCATAAAACCCAGCATCTGGACTGTCAAAACAGTCCAGATTTTCCCATCTCTTGTCTGTCCTTTTGTCCCAACATTCAATCCATAAAACTCCCTCATTTTCAGTCCCTAAACACCACTACTTTCAGCCCAACACATGCCCTTTGGGATGTCCAAATAATAGCCCCCTTTCCAGTCCAGTTTTCCCCCACTTGTTGTCCAAGAACAGCCACTAAATTAGCCTCCAAATGCCACCAATTCAGTCCACATTTACTGCCATTTCAGTCCCAATAAACCCCATTTTCAGTCCCATTGTTGGTTGTCCATAGGGCAGTGTTTCACACACTAAAACCAGTCCAGTTTAGCCCATTGTGGCTGTCCTATTTCATCCCTAAATCAGCCCTCTTGTTGGCCCTCAACAATAGCTCAAATCAGCCCATAACTGAGTTTTGTGTGTGTGTGTGTGTGTGTGTTTGTGGGTTTGTGTGTGTGTGTGAGAGAGCCTAAGTGAGTGTGTCTATTAGCCTATAGGATACACTACAACAAAAAACCCTTTTAATGACGGCTAAAAAGCGTCATTAATGACAAACCATGACGCTTTTTTTTTTCAAAGCAACCGTTATAAAAACGAGTGTTATAAATGTTTTTTAAAAGCGTCATAAAATAACCGTCATGAATAGTTTCTATAAAAGCGTTATGAATAGTTAATATATAGTGCACAATTCAGAACAATTTTAAAACGTCATGAATAGATAATATGTATAGGCTCAATGCAGCACATTTATAACACTTTATACTATTCAAATTAGCATATTTATAATGCTCTATACTGCACAGTATATATTACATTCCAAAAACTTAACATTATATATCACCATCTTTATTACATTTCTCAAAATAGAGTACATATCAGCATCTTCATTACATTCTCAAAATAGAATATCCAAATACATATATACATTTACAACTACCAAAATTGTCTACATCAAAACTTGGCCACATCAAAACTGTCCACAGAACATGTAGCAAAACCCTGAAAAAGATAAAAACCAGGTTCAATATACTTTGTAATATAATGTAAAAATTGCAAGAAACGAAGGACTTGTACACATTTTTCAAACTTTAAAAGGAGAAGAGGACCTGCAAATTAACAAAAAAAAGAGGCCCAGAAACAAACACATTCTGGTCGTTATGGAAAAGAAAAAAGAAATTGAGAAGGGGAAAAAGAAAACCCAACTGCGAATGAAGAAGAGAATCGACGCAGAAGAAGAGGAAGACCCAGCAGCAGCTCGCCTACAACCTGTGCGTGCGGAGGGCGTTGGCGCTCTCGCGGGTGATGATCACCGGGGGCTTCGGCTTGTTCTTGGACCCGAGGGGACGGACCTCCATCACTGGCTTCAGGTCCTCCGACGACCCCTCCGATATGGTCGAGATCGCACCTCGGCTAAGATCCATCGATCAGAAACCCTAACCTAACTCTTGAGAAAATTGGGGGAGAAGAGGTTTGGAGAGATGCTGCTCCTTAGAAAATGGATGAGAAATGAATTTTCTCTCTCCCACTTAGCTTTTATACAGTGAAAAAATTACAAGTTTGCCACCGCTCTAAAGTATTAATGACGTTTTGTTTTATAAACGTTATAAAAAGCCCAAAATTAGTCCAAACCGTCATAGAAAAAAGGTATTTTTCAACTTGATAACGCTTATGTATCAGCCGTCATTAAAACTCCCTGTCGAGCGTCATTAAAAGGATTTTTTGTTGTAGTGATAGCCTATATCTAAACCAATAGGAAGCCTATAGAGAAGCCTATTAGAGTGTGATATTGTGAGAGTGTTGTGTGTGAGTGAGTGCTAGAGAGATATGAGGGTGATATATGATATGAGTAAGGTTAGAAATAGGGTAAACCAACACATGTATTCTAACATAGCCTAGATACCTATATTCCTTGGTAGGTAAACCTTAGATAGGATGGTATCTAGCTACCCTAAGGAGCCTAGGCTAGTATCTTGGATATTAGCGGGGTTTTCTTGGTATTGGGTAAGGTATCGGGATTTACCTTGGTAAGGTAATGCTAGTTTTGCCTAGGAATAGGGTATTTGAGTCTAGAGTCTAAGATGGAGTTGGAACTTGATTCCCTTGGTTGGTAATGATCAAATATGGAGCTCATAGACTAGTTTTGACGTCGGTTGACCTTTTTGACCAAAGGTCAGCAAAAGTCAACCAAGAGTCAAACTTAGCCTTTAAGCGACCCGATTTGACCAAAATCAAACCAGAGTTGACCAGTTGACTGAAAATCAACTGTTAGTCAACATTTGACTTGTTTGACCTAGAGTTGACCCAGGGTTGACTCAGTGTTGACCAGAGTTGACCAGAGTTGAATTTTTGACCAAAAGTCAACTGTAAGTCAACCCTTGAACCAGATTGACCTAGTTTAACTTGGATTGACTCCCAGTGACCTAGTATGACCCAGTATGAGCCAGTATGACCTAGTGTGACTCAGCCTGACCTAGATTGACCTAGTTTTGACTTAGACTTGCATTCATGACTTGAATTAGCTTTCTTTTTCAGTATTTAGCCCTGTTTGACTCATAGTATCTTATTTTAGGTCTGTGATCACTCTGAGCGTCTGTTCACCCTATCAGCTCAGGACCACAGGCGAGTACATTCACTGATAGTTTTCATTGTCTTGATATCTGCTATATCCGATTCAGTTGTAGTGTTATACTCGATTTCCAGTCACGACAGTTCACGGACTAGTATATGTTGGGCCATGACATGGGATGTTATTCCTAGAGTTACATGGTATATTGGTACATATTCTGTCTTATTTCAGTATATTGGTATAGACACCAATTTCAAAAGGGGACTTGCTACCCTCTTATGGAATCTCGTGTCATAACGTGTCATGTCCAGATCCATTGTACTATTCGGGGATGGAGGAGTTATTAGTGGTTGTGTGATCAAATTCCCACATGGTTCTATGGTACATATGGTTCATAGCTATACCCTCGCCTCACGATGGGTAAAGCCTTACCCTATACGGTTTATAGCTTTTCATGGTGACTGGCCTTATCGTTCTATTGTATACAGGGTTCATAGCTGTAATGCCCCGCTCCGCACGGTGCATTACGCTGAGACATTGACTCAGTGAGTCGCGTTGACCGAAAGAAATGTATCGATGCGAATCGATACGAGAGTTACGTTGTCCCGAGCAATGCATCGAACTAAGTCGATGCGAAGAGTTGCCTTGTCCCGAAAGAATGCCTCGAGTTAAATCGATGCGAAGTGCCGCGTTGCCCCGAAGGATGAGCGCGTTGAATCGGCTCGAATATTCTAAGAAATCGAATCGACCAAGACGCAAGTCCGAATCGATGCAAGTATTGATTTTAGTTGGTTTCGTGTGCAGGTTATACTTTGGCGGGAAAATATTAGAGGTCGATCTTTTGCAATATTTAGTAAGGGGTCCGCGAAATCAAATCGTCGTCTTGCGACGGGCTGAGACTTGGGCACGCTAAGGCAAATCGGACGTATGATTCAATGAAGCACGAAGTGCTCGAATGGCTAAGTCAGGAGAGTGGCCGTGCAACGAAGTTAAGAAATCGAGCAAAGGCGTATCGACTCAAGGTGGGAGGATTGACTTCTTTTTACTCCTTCATTCGATAAGTCAAATATATCATTATGTGCTAAAAGTTAACCTATCGACGCCACGGGCGTGGTTCGATCGGAGATAAATCATAGTGTGAGTCGAACACTAAGTTAGAACAATTGAAATGAAACGTGCATCAAATGTACGAGTCGCTATGGAACATTGGATATCGCAAAGGCGAGCGCCTCGGTGCGCAAGCCGTAAGAACATGGGATAACTGTACTCGGCGAGTGCCTTAGTGCACGAACCATACCGTGCCTTTGCTGCACGAGTTAGACGACTAAAACATTGAAAGACAATAGGCGAGCGCCCTAGCGCGCAAGCCCCGAACATTGATTGCTAAGTTATAGAACATGGGGATACGGTCGAAACGTGCCAACGTGCACAGGATAATAAAAGATGGCTTCGTTGCGAGAGAATACAGTTGTGGCATGAATGTGGCAGAACTATCGGATATGACATAGTGCCTCGAAAGGTGTTCGAGACCTCCGGGTCGTTCGGTTGACGAGCATTGAGTTGAGGCATGATGCCATTGAACATTGAAACGAAGTACGAAACAAAGAACATAGAAAATTAAATGAAAGAAATGCGAGATGATAAGTCTGAGTCTCGGACTCAAGACTATGTTTGGTTGTTTGAAATTGATTGTTTGAATGATAGTGCGTTGCATGGTCGAATGGAATGGACTTGAGATAATTGCGATGATATCTTCCGTGCACGGAACGTTCCCTCCGAACGGGCGCACCGGGGCACCGGGACCGTTCGGCCTAGGAGGGATGTAATCTTTGATAGGCGTACATCTGCGAAGTCCGATTAGCACTCGGTCGTAAATGTGAAAAGCCACAAATGATGGTAGGCACGCGGTAAGTTTTGGTAGTTGGGATAGCAACCCAACCCGTGAAATGCCGGGCTACCCAAACACGCGAGAGAAAAGAAGGAGAGAAAAGAAAGTAAGGAAAAATAAAAGAGAAACTCCTTTAGTCCATTCCGGCGCGGATACGCCCACAACCTTCATATAATTAAGGAATGATGGGTTGAAAGTGTAGGCACATATGTGTCCCGCACGCATAGATCCTGCTTAGAGATGCACATATAACATGACAGGGAAGGAATGCGGCGTATTCACCTTGCGTCGGTGCAAGGACGAGTGCGTCGACTTGGTACGAAGTCGTGCCACGAATCAAACACGAGATTGCTTGTTTGCTTGCCTATTCAATTCGATAACATGCTGCTATGATAACATGCTGCTATGCTAACATGCTTTACGTTTCGAAGATGCCATAAAATTGACCCTAAGGAGAACATAGCAAGATCATAAGCTAAGTTGCATGATTCAACGTAAATATTAAAATGTCGGTTTGGAAAGAAGATCTTTGCTTCAGTACATACGAGGACGAACGTACTGATCCCCCACCAGCTTCATGCAGGGTGCAGGGAATGGATGGTTCGCGGCGAAGCGTTGCTTGAACGTGTTGAGGCTTGGAATGCTGAAGTGCATTGAAGCGTGCAATCGTATTGATGCTCGGACTACGCAACTGGATTGATGCGGCCAAGATATAGAAGGCATGATGTATGGAATGGTAAAATCCTTTGTGTGCAAGAGAGAACCTGAGTGTTGTAGCCAATCTGGCAAATTCCGTTGGGCTATCGAAAGCCTTTGTAATCTGATTTTGAATATCAATAAAGAGAAATCATTTCGTATACTCTGTTTTCCTTTCGTTGTGAATATCGAATCAAAAGATAACCATTTGAGAACTTGTCATCTTGCCTTGCACGAGCGCAACTCCAGGCTCGTGCGGCATCACGCCCCCTGCGAGGACGATGATTCGGGTGATTCCGGGTCGGGGCGTGACAAATTGGTATCAGAGCTCTAGGCTCAATTTTCTCTGGACGCTCGCTTCATTACAATTCGAAAAGTTGCCCACCACCACTTGATATCACTCTTGACTCTACTCGATGCTGCACTGGATGTTCCATACAATAAGTCTAATACAAATCGTGAAATTTTGTCGCATGTGTTTTGGAAATTTCATGATGTTTGCTAAGAAAGTCGCGAAGGGTATATTGCATTGAATGCAACGAGCCGTAAAAATGTTAGTTGCTGCAAGCGTAACAAATTATGAGATACGATTTGAGATACTGTTGCAACGTAACATGTTGAATGAGAAATAAAATGATGCACGAAGTGCAGCGAGTTAATGTGAATATGCGTTAAAATGAAAGTGAGAAGTGATAAGCCAATACCGAATGTTTTAAACGGATTGAGCATTGACTTGGAAAGCCGAGAATAATCGCTGCACTATGTGCAACACGTATTGGAAGTAAAATCATTGCACGTGGTGTAACGCATATCAAATTATTCATTGCACGAAGTGCAAAGGAAATTGGAAAGGAATCGTTACACAAAGTGAAATAAAATATCGAAAATAAATCGTAGCACGATGTGCAACGCGTATCGAAAGTGAAATTTGTTGTACGGGGTGCAACGCATATCTAAATAAATTGTTGCACGAGATGCAATGTAAGGAAAGAATTGAAATCGTAAATTGATAGAACGAATCGTTCGGTTGCACACCAAACTTATGTTGGCAAACGAGAACATTGACCTAGTTGTGTCGGATTTTGATAGAATCAAAGTTACGGTTGTGATCAAGCACGATCACTGCGAAAATCGTGAGTCAGAAGAGATTGTCGGTTTATACTAAGTGTAACGCGAGGGAAATGGCTTGAATTTGGAGTGGTATATGCCATACCACGTAGGCGATGAATGACTAGATTCCGAGTGGTATATGGTGTATCACTTGTACGATAATTTGCATCAACGCATTGTGAGAATTGCGGAAGGTTTGTCCGCAATGGACGGGAGAGTACCGAGACTCGTTTGAAAACTTGTATGACGATATGTTGATGCAAGTGTTCTTCGAAAATCGGATAGGCGATAAGGCGAGACTCGTATCGATGAACGATACGTCGGACGAAAGTTATAAGTTGGTCGGACGACCAAGACTAGCAAAATGATTTTGCCTTGATGCAATAATCGGATCGACAGGAAAGGGAAAACTCGAGCTTACGAATGAGTCGCACGACTTGCGATCTCGATAGGAATGTTGGACGAGGCGAATCGAATCGCACGATTTGCGATCTCGATAGGAATGTTCGGCTAGGCGAATCGAATCGCACGACTTACGATTTCGATAAAAATGTTGGGCGATACGAATTGTAATCGAATAGCACGATGTGCAACTTCGGTGAAGAGTTGGTTGACGTGAGTAATCGTGCCTAAGAAATAGTTGGTTACGTTACGGCGACACTCATTTGAGTACGACTGAAAACACGTAAAACTTAGAGGGCGAGATCGTATAACTCGAGGGCACGATGTTGGATAATCGGGGGCACGATGTTGGATAATCGGTAACTCGGTTACGCGATCAAAGTATAGCGGGATGCGGCGAATCGGAGAACGAGTGGATGCGTATGGAAAAGTTTGTTGCAAACTTGGATGTATGCGATGCGAGTTAAGTTGACGTTGAAACAGATTCGAAGTCGACCCACTTGCTATCGAAATTGATATGAACTATCAAGATCGATACACAAGGAAACGTAAGCACGATGTGAGAATACAAAATGGAGTGCGCCTTGCGCTATCAAAGTTTTGTAAATAACGATACGAGAAGGAACGAACTGGTTGATCGTGAACTTTGTGATTAATCAAGACGAGACTATAAGTCATCGATGATTGCTCGATGCGTATAGCATCTCGTGTGTCGATCCGCGAATAAGATAGACTCGAAATCGATACGAGTAGATGTTTCATAAATTTGCGAAATCATCGACGGTAGTGCATGACTTGACTCGGAGGATAGTTGCGCATCAGTTGCGCCGATAGAAACAGTTTTGTCCGAAATTTGGGTAGTCGCATAGAATCGTCGGAACGTGATTTGGCTCCGAAATAAGATATAGCATGGTTCGTAGTAAACTGTCCTTCGTTAATGATCCACAATTATCGAGCGTAGCTTCGGGACAGCTGACCCTAGAAGACTTGTCCGCCAAATCAAATTGAATGCTGCAGACCGTAAGATGACCCATACGATATCGCATATGGGATTGCACTGATAACAAGTATAACACGGTGCACGTTGACGATAAGTCTAGGCGATCGAGAATTATTGGAACAACTTTTGATTAAGAATGATGTAGTTAGATTTTGAGTATTCGTTGGATGAATGCTTGAATGGTTATGTTGGTCGACGATCAAACTAGAAATGCACCAATGAACTTGGTGATTCGGATAGGCGATTGCGAGAAACGTGCTATGCACGAGAGAGAACGATAAGGGAATGAATTACGAGTCATGTCGTTAGATTCGGATTCACCTTACAATTGAGCTTGCGTGAATCGAAATTATGTTTGATGTTGCGAGACGGATAAGTTGGGAATTTGGCTAGTGAATTCCTACTCGTTAGGAAATCGAATGTAAGACGCGTCGTAAGACCTTCGTGCTAAGGCGATCGTTGCCTTGAGCACCGTCGCCTTGATGTTAACTTTTGAGTCGGATAGATTGTGGCATTTGTGCAATGTCAATTTAAAGTTGCGTCGGAAGAAGTTAAGCACGGGGACTATGCAAGTAACCTAGCGGGCGTAGTCCCGAATGTTGATAAGGAAATCGTAATCGAGATTGCATAGCCAGACTCCAGAAATAAGTTGGGTAGCGATATCGAACGCAAGGCATTGCGAAAGATCGCTGCGATCGGATGCGCGACGGCTCGACGTAATGCATAGGACTGATAGTTCCGATGAAACATACGAAATGAAAAATACGATTTTGAATCGCATCGTGTGCCTTGACTTTTGTTGGATGATCGCGTGTGTATTAATATGCATATGCAATGAAATTGCGAGAACAAGTGCTAAGGATAAGTCCGATCGAGAGTACGAGATGGCAAGCATAGGATTGAAATTTACCTGTCAGCTTTGTTCCAATTTGCTACGACTGGACTCGGTCGAAATACATATATCTTCGGGACGCCTTGAATATAGGTATGAATCCAAATCGAGTTGTATACAAAATTCAAATCGAGCTGCAGGGATGACTTTGAAATGTTAATAAAAAGCTTGCGAGATAGTGTGAAACTGAACAACGTTGGTGGGACGAGATTGTGATACGATCTATAAAACGCTTAGTCGGAGTGTTGGTTTTGGTTCGAGGACGAACCTTATTTTGAGTGGTATATTCTGTAATGGCCCGCTCCGTACGGTGCATTACGTTGAGACATTGACTCAGCGAGTCGCGTTGATCGAAAGAAATGTATCGATGCGAATCGATACGAGAGTTACGTTGTCCCGAGCAACGCATCGAACTAAGTCGATGCGAAGAGTTGCCTTGTCCCGAAAGAATGCCTCGAGTTAAATCGATGCGAAGTGCCGCGTTGCCCCGAAGGATGAACGCGTTGAATCGGTTCGAAGATTCTAAGAAATCGAATCGACCAAGGTGCAAGTCCGAATTGATGCAAGTATTGATTTTAGTTGGTTTCGTGTGCAGGTTATACTTTGACGGGAAAATATTAGAGGTCGATCTTTTGCAATATTTAGTAAGGGGTCCGCGAAATCAAATCGTCGCCTTGCGACGGGCTGAGACTTGGGCACGCTAAGGCAAATCGGACGTATGATTCAATGAAGCACGAAGTGCTCGAATGGCTAAGTCAGGAGAGTGGCCGTGCAACGAAGTTAAGAAATCGAGCCGCATCGGCTCGGTGAAACGACGAAGGCGTATCGACTCAAGGTGGGAGGATTGACTTCTTTTTACTCCTTCATTCGATAAGTCAAATATATCATTATATGCTAAAAGTTAACCTATCGACGCCACGGACGTGGTTCGATCGGAGATAAATCATAGTGTGAGTCGAACACTAAGTTAGAACAATTGAAATAAAACGTGCACCAAATGCACGAGTCGCTATGGAACATTGAATATCGCAAAGGCGAGCGCCTCGGTGCGCAAGCCGTAAGAACATGGGATAACTGTACTCGGCGAGTGCCTTAGTGCACGAACCATACCGTGCCTTTGCTGTACGAGTTAGACGGCTAGAACATTGAAAGACAATAGGCGAGCGCCCTAGCGCGCAAGCCCCGAACATTGATTGCTAAGTTATAGAACATGGGGATACGGTCGAAACGTGCCTACGTGCACGGGATAATAAAAGATGGCTTCGTTGCGAGAGAATACAGTTGTGGCATGAATGTGGCAGAACTGTCGGATATGACATGGTGCCTCGAAAGGTGTTCGAGACCTTCGGGTCGTTCGGTTGACGAGCATTGAATTGAGGTATGATGCCATTGAACATTGAAATGAAGTACGAAACAAAGAACATAGAAAGTTAAATGGAAGAAATGTGAGATGATAAGTCTGAGTCTCGGACTCAAGACTATGTTTGGTTGTTTGAAATTGATTGTTTGAATGATAGTGCGTTGCATGGTCGAATGGAATTGACTTGAGATAATTGTGATGATATCTTCCGTGCACGGAACGTTCCCTCCGAACGGGCGCACCGGGGCACCGGGACCGTTCGGCCTAGGAGGGATGTAATCTTTGATAGGCGTACATCTGCGAAGTCCGATTAGCACTCGGTCGTATGTGAAAAGCCGCAAATGATGGTAGGCACGCGGTAAGTTTCGGTAGTTGGGATAGCAACCCAACCCGTGAAATACTGGACTACCCAAATACGAGAGAGAAAAGAAGGAGAGAAAAGAATGTAAGGAAAAATAAAAGAGAAACTCCTTTAGTCCATTCCGGCGCAGATACGCCCACGACCTTCATATAGTTAAGGAACGATGGGTTGAAAGTGTAGGCACATATGTGTCCCGCACGCATAGATCCTGCTTAGAGATGCACATATAACATGACAGGGAAGGAATACGGCGTATTCACCTTGTGTCGGTGCAAGGGCGAGTGCGTCGACTTGGTAAGAAGTCGCGCCACGAATCAAACACGAGATTGCTTGTTTGCTTGCCTATTCAATTCGATAACATGCTGCTATGCTAACATGCTGCTATGCTAACATGCTTTACGTTTCGAAGATGCCATGATTTGACCCTAAGGAGAACATAGCAAGATCATAAGCTAAGTTGCATGATTCAACGTAAATATTAAAATGTCGGTTTGGAAAGAAGATCTTTGCTTCAGTACATGCGAGGACGAACGTACTGATCCTCCACTAGCTTCATGCAGGGTGCAGGAAATGGATGGCTCGCGGCGAAGCGTTGCTTGAACGTGTTGAGGCTTGGAATGCCAAAGCGCATTGAAGCGTGCAATCGTATTGACGCTCGGACTACGCAACTGGATTGATACGGCCGAGATATAGAAGGCATGATGTATGGAACGGTGAAATCCTTTGTGGGCAAGAGAGAACCTGAGTGTTGTAGCCAATCTGGCATATATTGTTAGGCTATCGAAAGCCTTTGTAATCTCAGTTTCGGATATCAATAAATTGAATTGTTTCGTATACTCTGTTTTCCATTCGTTGTTAAATCGAATCAAATGATAACCATTTGAGAACTTGTCATCTTGCCTTGCACGAGCGCAACTCCAGGCTCGTGCGGCATCACGCCCCCTGCGAGGACGATAATTCGGGTGATTCCGGATCGGGGCGTGACAATAGCCGGTCGGATGGAAAGCCTGAGCATATTTTTCCCAAGCCGATCACATGACACACTAATAATTCAAGACACCTTTTATATTTATTATCTTGGTGACTAAGTTCTGTTCGGGAGAAGGGTTACAGCCCCGGTCCTTGTTTGGTTTAGGGGTTGTAACTCGGCTTTCGAATAGTTCCTAAGTCGCCCTATATATATTCATATCGTCGTCCTTTTCAGTACTCACATCATGATATATATTTTCCAGTTGATTTTGTCTTGTATTTTATTACACTGTCTCTTATAGGATTTGTCAATTCATATGGAACTGCTGTTGGTGTTTGTACTTGCTCATTTTTCTGACAGGATACCGTTGACAAAATTTACAGATGACTCTGAGACTGATTGTCCGACCTACTATGGGGTTGAGTCTGATGGAGTAGACTTAGACTGTGGCTTGTTGGTAGAGCCACTAGACTTTGCTCACCCTGAGTAGCATAGTTTAGTTAGGTTTGCCTGGCCTGCGAGTCAGCTAGTACATTTCAGTTTGTAGTATCTATTATATATATTTTCTGAGACCATGGATGTTTGTGTATAGCTCTGACTTCTGGATCTTGGACTTATTTCCTGTTTTATCTATCGTATTTTCCTTTCCATGCTATCTACCTTAGTTTGATATATGTGATTGAGACTGTATTGCTATGTCACCTCCATTCGGAGTGTATATACTGTACAGGTACCTTTATCTGTTTTAGTCGTAGTATTTACAGACCCTATATACAGCGTTCTACCGCCGATACTGCGACGTAGGCTGGACGTAACCACGTGCTCGTGCCCCTCTTCAGGGTGCGGGTCGTGACAATTTTTGATCGCATCTCTGAATGTGATAGGCTCGTCATCCTCCACTGGTAGTGCATATGCTACCACATTTAGCTGTCCATAATGCTTTATCGGTTCCTCAAATTCATACATATGTACTGGCTTGACTGATCTCCTTGGCCTAGTGGTGGCCAAGAAATCTTGCTGCTGGTGTTGCTCATCCATTGGTTGTCGCTCTTGTGGGACTTGATGAACATCTTCAAAAACCTCCACCTCATCTGATGCATCCTCAGACGACTCAATCTCAATTATTTAAGATTTGCTAGATACACCACCATCCTGATCGGACTCACTCTTCTTGCTCGAAGCCAACACTGAAGACTCGTCGAATGTGACATCCCTGCTGATTAAGAACTTCTTATCCTTCAAGCAGTACAGACGGTAGCCCTTCACTCCTTATGCATATCCCAAGAATATTGCTTTTTTGGCTCTCGGGTCCAACTTACCCTCATTGACATGATAGTAAGCTTTGCAGCCAAACACGCGCAAAGTACTGTAATCTACTGGTTTGTCGGTCATCACCTCATATGGAGTCTTACAATCTAGAGTCGGAGTTGGTGATCTATTAACCAAGTACCGCGCCATGTGTATAGCATCCGCCCACCATTCCTTGCCCAAACCGGCATTTGGAGAGCATACATCTTGCTTTCTCAAGTAAAGTTCGATTCATCCTCTCTGCTAACCCATTCTACTGCAGTGTGTTCCTAACAGTCCAATGTCGAACGATACATTCTTGAGCACAGAAATCTTTGAAAGGTCCATAGGTATATTCAGTACCATTATCAGAAATCTTTGAAAGGTCCCCTTTATATAGCATAGGATCCAATCCTATGTAGACTAAAAAATATAATCCTAATCCTATGTAGGATTAACACATATATGGTTAAATTCAACCTTGTATAGGATTACCATATATATGGTCAAAAAATATCATGGACCTATTTTTGGACAATTTCCTTCAGCACACTTTAAGATGAACTTATTTTTAAGTTTCTCAGTCGCGAACAAAACATGAGCAACCCATAGTCAAATGGAATGAAGCTTGATAAAAGGTAGAGCTGTCAAGACGGGCCGGCCCGTAACCCACCATAACCCACCATTTGGCGGGACGAGGGGGGCTGACCCACCATTTTGGCAGGCTGAAAAAATTTCAACCCAGCCCAACCCACCGGCGGGCCGCGGGCTAGGCAGGCCGGCCCGCTTAATTTTTTTTAAATTTTAAATTATTGTTTAGTTTCTTAAAAGGAAAAAAATCATATATATATATAATATTTTCTACTCACTCTCATATGCATCAAATTACAAGTAAAATAGAAGAAATATTATAATAGTAGATATTTCTTTAAAATACCTTCATTCATGTAAATAAATGACCAAATTTAATATTTTATACGTCATTACTTGCATTAAATGAGATTTTTTATCATTTATAATACATATCTCATATATGTGCTAAATAAAAAAATTAAAAATTTTATAAAAAAATAGATGGCGGGCTAACCCACTTGGCCCGCGGGCTAGCCCACCGCGAGGCGGGCTACTAGCGGGCCAGCCCACCTAGGCCCGCCTGTTTGGCGGACTCCTAAATGCTCGGCCCAACTCACCTTTTTGGCGGGCGGGACGGGCCAGTCCAACGGACTTAGCCCATTTTGACAGCTCTAATAAAAGATAGTTAATTGCACCTCAAAAGTTCATCCTAGCGATTTGTTAATTAATAAAATTGTATTGATTCATTTATAAACCTACAAAAGCCTCAACGTCGAAAGAAGGCTAAATGCAAATTAGACTATACTTAATATTGGCGCACAATCTATTTTGTAGCCCACTTGGACCTGCTTTGTGTTTTTTTTTTCGCTTTAAAAAAAAAACTCAACCATATTTTGCCACCCACTATCAAAACTTATTTTTAACTTAAACTAATTTTTAAATATATTCTAATAAACTGTTGTTAACAAACATATTTTTTTTTTTTTTTAAGAGTTAATAGTAAACAACTCCAAACCCAAATTTAAGCTTAGTTCGTAATGGCTTATTTGATAAGGCTTTGCTTATTATTATTAGTAGTTTTCTTTAAAAAGCTCACTAAAATATGTTTGGTAAAGTTTATTTTGATAAGCTAAATTATTTTCTCAACTTTTAAAAGCACAGAACCTGAGGATCAAGATGTGTATGGCCAGACGGTCTGAAACTCTGTTCGGACCGAGTTAATGGGCCAGTCTGGCCTAGCCTGGCCTGACCTACTCTTCATTCGGACTTGGGTTGGTTTATTGTCCAAATTCGTAAGCCCGGTTCGATCCAAGGCCTAGGTCGACCCGGTTGGCACCCCCCCCCCCACCAACACAAAAAAAAAAAAATTAAATGTAATTTGGGAGTTGTTTTACCCCCTCCCAAATAGCCGTTAGATAAATATTTGGAGAATATTTTGGTTAAAAAAAAACCATAGCCATACTAAAAATTCGGGAATTTTTTTTACCAATGCCCATATTTTCTAACCATTTGCAAAAGTTAATAAGAGATATTTTAGTTATTTTGTTGAAAATGACTAAAAGATCGTATAACAACTATAAGTCAAAGGTATTGATGGTCATTTCGCACCAATTTTTTTTATAAATAAAACTTAATTCATCCAAATTGGCCATATTTTTCTTTTCTTATTTCTTCTAATACTTACAAGCTACCATGGAAAAAGAACAACCACCACAATAATTGCAAGATCAACAACCTTAACCGGCACTGCAACCTTAGGGGTACAAAAACCTTAGCCCGTGCCGCAACCTCAATAGGTACAAGGACCTCAACCCGTACAACCTAGTGAGTATTATGCTACAGAGAAGGTATGAATCATAATTGAATAATATCAAAAGTTTGTCACCACTTTAACGGAGTTTATAATGAACGTGATACTGAAAGAATACACTCGCGTCTAACTCTTGTTGAATGCAAGCGTTGTGGAAAACGAATCAAATAAAAATCTAATTGTGGTACATAAAAACTACGTAGGCATCTAGACAATTATTTATAGTATCTTGCATCTTCTTAAAAATGTATATTTTAACTTATTTAGCTATTAGTACTAGGAACTTGGGTAATCACTTTTATCATGTATCAGCTCAAAAAATTAGCTACGACAATTCTTTTGTAGTTACTGTTTTATTTATTATTAGTAGCAACTATTATGTATCATTTCTCAATGTATTCTACCATTTTTAGACATGTATTCTATATGTTTTGATGCGACTTATATTTTATATTTGTTTACTTTGAACCTCTCTACTAACTTAGTTTGTGCTATCACAAAAGAAGTTTGAAGAGAGGTTGAAAGCCTAAACTCAAACATAAGTCATATCAACAAACAATTATATAACGGAAATAATAAATATTAATAATTTAGTAATTAAATAATTTTTTTTAGCCCCTCTCCCATGTAAAAGGCCAAGCTATTTTTGTTTTTTGTTTTTAAAGCAAAACCGGTCTAACCTGTGCCCGACCCGTTGAAATCCGGCCCGGTTTTTATCGGGTAGTGGATCGAACTATGTTTGAGTTCAGGAACTCTGGTTCCGGCCCGGCCCAATAAGACGCGGACTACATATTTACTTATTTTCCTCTCTTTGAAAAAAATAAACAAAAAAATGTTTTGGTACCACCAGCTGCTGATTTTTAATTTGACAAGCTATTTCATCGTAGAGAACTTTGGAAGGCATTGTGGTTCTTGCTTTTTGAAAAGCATTAAAGCCTGATATGGCAGGGCAGTTTGGGGTTTTCACACGGTCATAAAGTCTCTCCTGACGCCTTTCCTTTCTCGACTTTCTTTCTCCTCAGGACTTTTCTTTCCCTCTTCTTATTTCCCATTTCCATATAAAACGCATCAAAAACATTTAGGGTTAGGGTTTTTGGAAGCGAATCACCCCAATAATTGGGGGAAATATGATGCAGAAGATTGCTTTCCAGACGCACAGCTACCGCCTTTCGCTTGTTCTCTACTCAGAAATCGCCCAATTCGTGGGCGCCATGAATTAGGGTTTACTCTCCCCTATCTGGTAAAATTTCCACTCCCACACTCTTCGTTACTGTTCAATTTCGGTTCGTTGTGTCTAATTTATTGTTCTTATTGTGCTCTACGTAGGAAATTACGAGTTTTTAAGGTTTATTATGAGATTTAGATCTGGTTGACATCTGTTATTAGGGTTTCTAGCCTTTATATTGGTATGAGTCGAAATATGGAAGAAAAAATGTGATTTTTGCTGGACTTACAGTGAAAAAGAATATTCCTGCCTTGATATTTTGGGAATGGATAGTGTTGTCATGTAATAAAGGTTGATGCTTTGAGTTTCTAGAGAGACTGCGTCCTAATAAAGCTGGTCAAGCAGTCAAACTGTGGAGCTTCATGTTTCATGTGTTTCCGATGATATAGCGAATAAAAGTTATTGCTTGTTTCATGTAATATGTGAATTTCTTTGCTCTGAAATCTATATTTTTTGTTAGTAATATATAAAGTAAGTAGTTCAGTATAAATAAGTTTGGCATGACATTTCACACACAGAGCTCACAAAACACATTTTGGTGGACTGTACTGTTTGTAGTACATGAGAATAAATGATTTGTTCTTGCCTTCTTTGTATAGTTAAACCCTTGACCTGTTACCAATGGTGGATGTTATTCTACATCGTTTGATATTGAGCTTTGTTTTGTAAGAACATCGGTCAGGCAATCTCATCTTTTCTTAAATAAAAAAAAATATTGTGATTTCTGACACATTTTATATTTGGGTTATAGTGCTTCATTAAAGCTTGCCTTGATTTGGATTTATTATATTATGTTGAGTTTCATGACTTTTTAGGTTGGTAGTTTTTATTGAAATTAGCTAATGTTTGTAGCTTATCTATGGGTTCTTATTGTTTACCTGCTGTTTTTGACAGGGCAGCAGTGCTGGTATAGAAATGTACACCGGCTCTGAGAATGTGCCAACAGAAACCTACATGGTATGCTCTTGGTGTTTGGAAGTGTTTGGTTTCAGACTATAAACTGTAAACTAATCTGGAAATATTTGGTTACAAACCGTAGATTACAATATTGAAATACTAAGTCTTTCACCGGTTCACCATGTTTTAGATTTTTTGCATGTTAAATTATGAATTTTATCTGAAGCTAATTGAAAACTAGATTCAGCTTGTTGTCCGCTCCTCTAGCCCTACTTGAGGAACCTATTAGATTTTCTTTCTATGAGACTAAAATCGACTTGCAAGCCTAGAATTTTGGAATAATGGCTTTGTTGTTGGTTATAAACAAAAGTTTCTGTTTTGACTTTCAGATGCCTGGTTCCGGTGTGAATACTCAGATGACATTGCTAGCACCTCCTGAAGGGCTTGATTATATGGCTAATGAAGCAGCCCCTGAAGCGTTCTTTGATCAGGCTCTATACTACCCTGCTGCCAACTATTATGGGTACTATTGTACAGGTTGGGTTGTAATTTAATGCTTGTAAGGAAACCATTCTGAGAGTAAAGTATTACAATGTGTATTAACTCTGAACGCCCGTCTTGTGGTATGAACAGGTCTTGAGCCACAGAGTGAATGGGAGGACCATAGGTTTTTTAGTGTAGATGGTCAAGAACTCAATTACTCGGTATGTAAAAAAAATGATATTCTATTTCCAGATAATACACTGCTAGATTATTTTATTGCTGTTTTTATTTTTAACTTGAATTACTTCTTCTGTTGCAGGGTTTTCAAGCTGAAACTTGTCCTTATGTATATTATCCACCTAACTATGGATATGCACAGTCATCTTATAATCCTTACAATCCTTACATACCTGGAGCTGTCATAGGAGTTGATGGCCCTTTTATAGGAACCCAACAGTATTTTACCAATCCTTCCTACTTGCCACAATCATCACCAGCTGGTTTTATTCCTTTAGTTCTTCAGCCTGGTTCAGATGTCTACAACAACAGTGGAGGTTCTTCTGTTCACGACTCCACTGCACCAATGTCTAGTAGACAGGGTAATACAGGTCTAAAGTATCAAAATCAACGAGCATCTGCAAATAGAGGTGCCGTCTCGCAGAAGAATACTGCAGGCATTCCAGCATCTGAATCTTCTCGCAATGCATCATCATCGGAAGGGTCTGTAAATGCTCCTTCAAGTAAACAATCTTCATCTCATGGAGCCATGACTTCTGGCAATGCTACCCAGATGACCCAGGTATTATGATAATTATCAAATATGTATAATTTTTCAACTCTCTTTCATGTGAAAACTGATCCTGGTATTTAATCAGTAATTGTGTCCTGTTCTTCATGTCCCTTTCACTTTCATCTTTGCTTATTTCTATGTCGTTTCTTGCTTGAATATGTCCAAACATGGAATTTGTTGTTAAACCACTATTATTTAGTTTTATTTCTTTTGACTGAAGGAAAGTTTGTTTGTTTGTTTTTTTTGTTTTGGTCTCAGGGTAAATTTTTATCCAGTTCAGTGCAAGCGGCGAATCATTTTACTGATGGGAGGTTTTCTCCTGTTCAAAATCCGTCAAAACTTATAGCCCCTTCAAATAATATCCTGCCAAATTATGGATCTAATATACATGGGTGGGCCACAATGGAAAGGCCAAGATCTCAATATCATGGGACGACAAACAATGGGAATGGAAACCCAGACATATTGAGTGAGCAAAATAGGGGCCCTAGAACGACCAGAACAAGAGGTCAGTGGACATCGGTGATTGAAGGACCCCAAATGGCTGATATTTGTGCTACTAATGCACAGGGAACAATTGTAATTCAGACTGAACAATATAACAAGGATGACTTTCCAGTTGACTATCCATATGCCAAGTTCTTCGTCATCAAATCATATAGTGAGGATGATGTGCACAAAAGTATCAAGTATAATGTCTGGTCAAGCACACCTAACGGGAACAAGAGGCTAAGCAGTGCATACGAAGATGCCCAACGAATATCTGTTGGAAAGCCAACAAGAAACTGCCCCATTTTTCTCTTCTTCTCAGTGAGTGCTCATCCTTTTTAATTTTTTTTTTTTTTTATCTATGATCTGAGCTACCAGGTTCTAAAGAATTGCAAGATTAGTCTTTACATGGTAGGATTTGCTTTTGTGCAGGTTAATGCAAGTGGGCAGTTCTGTGGTGTTGCTGAAATGAGTGGTCCTGTCGATTTCCACAAGGACATGGATTTTTGGCAGCAAGACAAATGGAACGGCAGCTTTCCTGTTAAGTGGCATATTGTAAAGGATGTGCCAAACACTAGCTTTCGGCATATTCTCCTAGAGAACAATGAAAACAAGCCTGTAACTAATAGCAGAGACACACAAGAGGTACACCCTTATCTTATGTGTTGTCAATGGTCTCGTCTTTGGTTTGCCACTCAATTTCCTTTGGATGAGAATGGGATTATATTCACCTGTTATACTGAATCTTATTCTTAGCATAGTTTCTTTGTGGTAGTGGCACCATATAATTTATAAGGGGTCTTAATTATATTTTAGTTTTTCTACTTGATGTGTATATGCTTACTACTGAAGCCACCATCTTTGTAATTGCTCAGAATCCCATATAACATATGCATGTCTTTATATTTAGCACTCAATTTCTACCAACACTATATTCCTTGAGAAATATGAACATTAAATTTGAGAACTGAAACAATTTTTGCTTATGATTATCATATTTATATTGTGAAGGGAACGGAGTTTATTATTGTACAAACCATTCTACATGTTTGTAGCTGTGATTGGTTTTTGGAAAGTGGATATGGTATTTGCTCATGTTAGAGACGGAAAAAAACTCTTAACGAAGTAGAATGGAAGAAAAAGACTCAAATAGCAGACCCCACAAGTATGGAATGAAGTCTTCTTGTTGTATAGATCTAAAAAGTACTAGTCCATCTATGTTTGAAATTGTCTTCTTTACTTGCTAATAGAGTGGGTTAGATGTTAGATGAATCCATAATGCATTGATATACTGGCGGTTAGGGCTTTGTGCGCTTATTATTTGTTCTGCTTTGTATAAAAGAATTTAGAGGCCTAGTAATGCGAAGCTTTTGTTTGATTATCTAGATTGCTGCTACTCGTGCTAATAATCAAATTTGCCTTACTGAAAGAGATTTACCAAAATAGAGTATCCAGTGTGCATTTATAAACTAGTGGTGACTGGTCAGCATTTCATTCTCTTTGTGCTCTGTTTAGGAGCGCGTGTGTGCCTTGCTGGATGTCAATGGTATTCGATTATCCAATAACGATTATTTGGAAAATATAGGGTTGGGTTTCTAGGGTGAACATGACATCTTTAATTAGTAGGGTTTGGATATGATCTCAACCAAACCTGACACCTGATAAGAGATCTGTTACTAATTTATGATAATACCAATATTGATTTTATCGCAAACATCTTGTGGGAAACAAATGAATGCACAATCAAATTTAGATAATCAAGACTTATTTCATGATTGTATTCTTGGTGCAAACCATTTGGATCATTCGTTGGTTCTAATGATAATTCATGTCTAAAATGAAGTAATTAAAATTAACAGTACATTCAGATGGTTTATTTATTATACAACTACACGAAATTGGAAACCTAACTTAGTTTGGAGTTCAGCCATTGCATAGATCCAACCCCACCCTTATCCGTTGACGTCCCTAGGTGTGTTGGTACATCACCCCCTCCCCTGTGTGCGTGTGTGTGTGTGTGTCAGCAGACACGATTCTGTGTATGCATGTGAGTTCTTCCCTTTTCTCAAACTGTTTCTATTATTTATGAAACTTTTACAAGCAGAACAAATGTGGTGTTCTTCACTTCTGCTAAACCTCTTCCTTTCTCTTTCAGAGGAGTTTCTGTGTTATGTTAATATTGTTGCAACCAACATGTTCTTTTCTCTGCTTCTTGTATATTTGCTTTGGTTATTAGAATATATACTTACATTACAAAAGAAAGAGGAATAACAAAAATGATTTACATTATTCTGTATAGTACTTGCTCTATCACCCCGTTGCTGAGTATTTTTGATTTGAAATGAAAACTGAACTATGATTTATAGTTTTTTAATACATGTTTTGTTTCTTCATATAGGTTTGGAAACATTATTGTTATTAACTTTGCATTTCCTTCTAGAAACAACATCACTAGTGATTATCATTTGTAGCTTCAATACATTTTTTTTGCATATTGTGTGACAGTCTTGTTAAGTATTGTACTAATCTTGCCTAAGTTACATGGTTTTGATCTTTTCTGGTTATCTCAATGCATCTTTGTTTCTTTATATGCAGGTCACATATGTTCCAGGCATGAATATGCTAAACATCTTCAAGACTAGCCCCCTGAAGACGTCAATTCTTGATGACTTTATGTTCTATGAGGAGCGCCAGAAGATTATGCAGCAAGAAAAATCTAGATTTCTTGGAAGAAGCTACACATCTTACTTGCCTGCAGTTGTTCCTATGAACAATGGCAATGACACAGGGGAGCAGACTGTTTCTGCTGATAAGTTTAAGAAAGAGGAAGGAAAGCAACTGGATATCGCAACTGACCAGGCTACGAAAGCTAATGATAAGCAAAATATTGGTCAGCCTCCAATAGCAGAGACGACTCCGGCCAAAGATCCTAAGACTTCAGGAAATGGTGGCCCAAGTAATGAGCAGAAGCCCACTTCTAAGATTGATGCTATTATACTGTCAGATGTTAAGGAAGATGCTAAACCTAAAGGAGAGGACAAGCACCATTTGGAAGAAGATGCTAATGTTACAAGTTCTATTCAGAAGATGAATGCACTCTCTATTGTTTCTGAAGAAGGTGAAGCTAACTGCCACAAGAAAACGATCGAGGAGAGCAGCACACCTTTGGATGTTGTCACTGTTGGCTCAATGCACATCAAGGTAAATGGGGCTGGTGAGATTTCCTCGAAGACTATTACTATTGAACCAAAGGTTTGAAAATCTAACAAGCATGTGCTTTCTTATTGCCGTTCATCTCAGAAGTGATCTCTACGTCCTGCCTGTGGGTTATACAGGAGCAAGCTAATCTCACGTCATCTGTTTATTCAGTGTTCTCATTCCATCTTATAGTGATATGTTGCTATTGTTTCCATCTTATAGTGTTCTCATTCGAATCTGCCATGTCGTAAAGCTTTAGTCTGGCAGAGATAATTTGCTTTTTTACTCTTTATTTTGTTAACCCCAGTTGGTTGTGTTAAGGAGATTGGAGGGATGGGGTGGATTCTTTTCTTCTGTTGTATCTTGGATGCTTTTATTTTTAATGTTTACAAGATGTAATCTTTTCTCTTACCCCTTTGTGACATCAATAGAATCAAATACAGATGTTAAACTTAACACTGTCATTTTTCTCGTCACTCTGTCGTTTATATTTTTCATTTGGTCATGGTTGGGCAGCTCTGATTTCTTGGTTAGAGGGGTAAATTTTCGTTGTGCCTTTAATGAAATATGGGACATCCTTTCATATGGACAAGGTAATGGTTAACGTGTGGATTATCGATAAAATGGTCCACGACCTAACCTCATATTTTTGCAGTTAATGAGGTGGCGATGGAAGAATAAGCGAAGTTGTGTTTTGTTGCAAGGCTGTCACTGCATCTGCTTAGCAACTCATTTTTTACGTCTGTTATAACTTCTTTGTCATTTCATAATGCAATGCCTTAGTTGGGGCTAATTATAAGGGCACATCCTTTTTTACTCGGTGCTGTCCAATGACAGTTTTCCAGTTTTCCATTATTTACAAGTTTGCCACTGAAAAAATTACTCAGGGCTATCCAAGTGGTAGGTATAAAAGTTAACTCTTAATTTTTTTTTCTTTTCTTCCTCACTCTCCATTCTCTCTCCCTCTTTCTTCTCCAAACCCTAGGTCTGGTCCCCACACTTTTTTCAACCCCACATTTCTCCAAACCATAGAAGATTTTCAAAGGAAGATTCTTAGAATATTCGGTACGATGACGTCCGCTAAACGACAAAATTTTTGAGTTTTTTTTTTTTTTTGCAGTAATCTTATATTTTGTCCCAATGTAGCAATTATGGAAGAAAGTGGATCATCATGTCTATCAATCGAGGAACCCGGATTTTCCGAACAACACGACAAAGCACCCGAAGAACTCTCGGTAAATTTTCGACCGACTGCTACGCATTCGACTGTACAAGAAGACTGCCAGACTTTCTGGCAGTCGATTGAACACAAAGGACTGCCATATTACGCGGCAGTCTATTTGTACAACTAGTGTAAAATAGGACTGCCGCAAAACCTGGCAGTCCAAGAAGTAACGAGGACTGCCAGATTATGCGACAGTCTATATGTAGAAATACTGTACAGTTGGACTGCCAGACATTCCGGCAGTCCATAAAACACGTAGGACTGCCACATAACTCAGCAGTCAATGTGTAGAACTAGTGTTAAATAGGACTGCCAGACTTTCTGGCAGTCTTTTAAACACGAAGGACTGCCACAAAAATCGGCAGTCTATGTGTAGAACTAGTGTAAAACAGGACTGCCAGACTTTCTGGCAGTCTATAAAACACGAAGGACTGCCAGAATGTCTGGCAGTCCTGTTGTACAGTCCTGAAGGAAGGGCAATTTTTCTTGACAGTCTTGAAGTTGTTGATATTGTAATTTTGGTTGTAATTGTGATTGGCAATTTGTTTTTGAAATTAAATGTAGGGCCTACCACCTCTTATTTCCATTGACTTGAGTAATATATTCTCAACGGATGTCGTATTTGAATCTTACGAAGAAGCATTAGAATGGTGCAGACAAGTTGGAAGGCAAGTAAACACAGTCCTTGTCATTTCAAGGTCATTACGAGGCCCGTCGTGTCGTAAAACTGCTGATCTTGGATGCGAAAGAGGTGGGACATTTAGGCTTCATCGAAGGAAAGAAGAATGTGCCCGGAAAAAAGTCCCGGAGAAGGCGGTAGGGTCCAGAAAGTGCGGTTGTCCTTTCAAGATTGTGCTTGTCTCAAGAAATGATGGAAAGTGGACAGTTGATGTCAGAAATGGGATGCACAATCATGCGGTGGCGGAGACACTTACCGGTCATCCCTATGCCGGAAGGTTGAACGAACAAGAGAAGAAGTTAGTTGAAGAATTGTCCTGCTCTGGAGTCGGCCCGAAGCAAATTTATTCCGCGGTGCGCCAGAAGAATAAACAGAACAAGTCAACAATGAGGACTATCTACAATGCACTCTCGAGATCGGGGACAAATACCCTAAGAGGAAGAATGGCGATGCAACAAGTTTTGAAGTTACTTGCCGACAATCACTATGTGGAGTACCATAGAAGACATCCGCCGTCCAATGAAATTACCTCTATGTTTTGGGCGCATCCAGAGTGTACGCATTTGGCACGGTCCTTTGCCGATGTCTTGGTGGCTGATTGCACGTACAAGACTAACAAATTCAAGATGCCACTCTTCCACATTGTCGGCTTCACGTCAACGGGTAAATCATTTTCAGTTGCATTTTGTTTCTTGAAGAATGAAACAGTAGATGACTATACATGGGCATTGAACAAATTGAAGACACTTTACACTGGACACAAAGAGCCGTCTGTTTTTGTCACCGATCGAGAATATGCATTGATGAATGCTATATATATCGTATTTTCTCATGCTCGTAGACTACTATGTACATGACATATTAATCGAAATATTCAAGCATAATGCAAGAGCCGGTTTGAAAAAGTAGACGGCAAACTTGATATTGACCGCTTCACAGAATTCTACGATAATTGGGGCCTTGTTTGGCGAGCAAGTACTGTAGACGCTTTTGATAAAGCGTGGTTGGAGTTCAAAGAGAAGTGGGAAAGTAGCAACAAGCCATGTATATCTTATATCAAAGACACATGGGTTGATCCTTTTAAAGAAGATTTCGTCTTCGCATGGACGAATAAAGTGAAGCATTACGGCACGACCACTACAAACCGTGCCGAAGGTTCACACTCAAAACTGAAGAAATATATACGTTCATCGGTCGGCGGTTTTGTGTCAGTTTGGCAGTCGATTAATCTAATGAAAAGTTTGATAAATACCTACAAGCATTCCGTGCGCCGATCAGACTATCGGAGAGGAACATTACATGGATATTCCTTCTGCTGCATATCTATTCGCTAACAGGTACAATATACCTACACATTCTTACTAACGTGAAAAGTTTGATAAATACTTATACTGCATTTGTATTCGCTTACAGGTACAAGATCCCAATTATCGTTCTGTCGAAGAGAAGTAACAACACTTTCTTCCCAATTACCGCTCCTCCGGCAGACTACACTATGTCCACTCTATATGCCATTGGACTTGATTATAATCACTTCGTCATCCCGCGGTTTATCGGGCACAGTCCTATTCCCCTCCGATCCAGTCTGGTATAAACATGCTCCGGAAGAATCGATCGCTTGGACGACGCTGTACACCGATGCGATCAATGCCTACAAGGAGAAAATAAACTACGTGCAACCTAAACCAATGCCGAAAGACCACTACGATGTATTGATTGACTGATAGTGGGGAGCATCACCGATAGTTTTGTCACATTTTGTAACTTGAAAGAAGGATAAACATTTCTTCCGTCCTACACCGATAGTTTTGTCACATTTTGTAACTAGAAACAAGGATAAATATTTATGTCTATACCGAAGAATGTGGTTGTCAAAAGAAATGTAAATATTTGGTCCTACGCCGATGTTTATATCTTTGGTCCTACTCAGATACACTATTTTACATCACTTTGTAAAGAAGAAGAAGGAAGTTTATTTTGGTATGACATTTGAGTATCACATTTACAGTTGAGTATCACATTTACCAGGACTGCCCAGAACACTGGCAGTCCATCGTGAATGAAGGACTGCCAGGGAACTGGGCAGTCCAAGTTAGAACTTGCTGTGAACAAGGACTGCCCAGGAAACTGGGCAGTCCTTGTTCACAGCAAGTTCTAAATTGGACTGCCCAGTTCCCTGGCAGTCCTTCATTCACGATGGACTGCCAGGGAACTGGGCAGTCCAAGTTAGAACTTGCTGTGAACAAAGACTGCCCAGTCCAAGTTAGAACTTGCTGGGCAGTCCTTATTCACAGCAAGTTCTAAATTGGACTGCCCAGTTCTCTGGCAGTCCATCGTGAATGAAGGACTGCCAGGGGACTGGGCAGTCCAAGTTAGAACTTGCTGTGAACAAGGAGCAGTCCTTGTTCACAGCAAGTTCTAACTTGGACTGCCCAGTTCCCTGACAGTCCATCGTGAATGAAGGACTGCCATGGAACTGGGCAGTCCAATTTAGAACTTGCTGTGAACAAGGACTGCCCAGGGAACTAGACAGTCCTTGTTCACAGCAAGTTCTAAATTGGACTGCCCTTCATTCACGATGGACTGCCAGATTTTTTGGCAGTCCTACTTAGAACTTACAATGTTCAGGAAATCCTAAGTTTGGTAGAGGAGCAGCTACCGGCACTTCATTCCCTCGCGTATCTGGATTCAACATCATACCATGTCCGGCCTCTACATAATAATTCATATATTCATCAGTACAATCCCACATCTGGTCCACCGGACGTCGTAAAGTTTCACCAACTACATGACGTTGCCACTTAGTGAAGAAGTAAGAGCCCCAACGGTAGTCCGACGGGACATAGGTTGATGCTTTGTTCCCTTTTGAAGAAGTCCTCAAATTCAAAGTGCCCGGTATAGTTTGAACGTAGCCAAACTGACGAAGCACTCTGTCTGTGTCACGCCCCAGAACCAGAACACTGGAGAGCGGGGGCAGACATAGCCAGCTACGTATAACGGAATGGAATCCACGCCGCTATACGGCCACGGCTGTCTAGATATGTGAAGATTTCACTACAATCCATCAGTCTCTTAAGGTCATAAAATAGTCTATTGTCTCAATCTCAACCAACTAATAATAGTTACAAGATATCAGACCACCAAATACACAATAGTAAGGCGTCCCATACATTACATATTCGAAATGATCATGAAGCTAGTCGTGACAAAATGTGAGGACTAGCAAGAGTTCAGTCATACATGATCAACCCCCGGGGCTTGTCAATCATGTTACAGCCCGTAGGCAGACAATAAGTAAAGCTGCAATCGAGCTAACACTTGCTCGTCGACTAAACGCCTCAAAAGAATAATTTACAATATACAGTGGGAGAACAAAAGAAACCCACTCGATGCCCTGATTACGCCTGGTGGTCACCATCGGGCTGGAAAGCAGGGAGATCCTTTGGTGCTGCTCCGGTATCTGGCCATACAAAACCAACTGGGTCAGACCCCAGAAAGAGCAAGTGCCATAAAGGAGGCTTCACTTAAGAGCTAAAACCAACAAATCATTAGCATTCAACATGTAAGAAAACAATAAGTAACACAGATTGAGGTTTGTGCCATACCAATGCACTTGTCCCAATCAGAGAAAATAATACATAAGATAACTTGGAGAATCAATCTAAATAAAATATAGCTGGGCAATATATGAAGAGAAGACGAAGGTACTATTCCGGAAGCCAGGTTACAATCCTTAAACCAAACAAGGACCGAGATTGTAACCCTTCGCCTGAACAGAACTTAGTCTCTGATCATTTATTGCTAAAGGTGACAATCATTAAAGTGAAAATGAGCGAGTACAATGATAAAAGTGACAATGAAGAGTACAATACGCTAGAGTGACAATAGAGTACAATCATTAAAGTGACAATCTGGAGTGACAATCATTCAATCATTCTGGTACAATCTTGCAATCAATCACTTCTAGACAATACTATACTGGACTAGACTCCATCCAATCAATCAAGGCCAATCATTGCCTACGGCTTTCTACATTAACTAACTAGGGTTATCACAATCCTAGTTACTAGCAAGATGCAATGAGATGCTCCAAGTAGTCACAGGCCCTGCAGCTACCCAGGTTATCCAGGCGAACATTATAGTGACAATTAGAGAGAGTGACAATAGAGTTCGATCATAAAAGTGACAATGAAGGGTGCCCCACATAACAGTGGGCTGGAAATGTGCCATACTCATCGGCAGGCTACAAGTCCAAACATTTACGGCCGGAATAATGGGGTCGCCTGTAACTGGGGAACATCTCTTCATGACTAATGAATTATTCTAATCATTAACCTTAGTCCATTTCAGTAGGTACTCCTGACCGTGGTACTCAGGAGTCCCCTCCTAGACATGATGCAAGACAGGACTGGATTATTTGTACAAGCACAATCGTCCACGGTGTCCAGGTCATTTATACAGGTCATGTCATGTCAGGCAGTCGTCGCAACAGCTTATCAAGATATATCATGTCAGGTATATCATGTCAAGGGTACTGGTCAAGAGTTCACCACGACGGGCCACTATCAGGGCAAGCCATGTCATGTTTACTTGTCACACCTTGCCATGTACAATTGTCATTTCAATCATGTCAACCAAATCGTGATTTATCAAGTTCAGGACAAAAGGCATAAGGATATAAAATGGGCATAAAAATATACAATAAAGGTAAAGGTGCACGGCATAGGAACTCAAATTACACAAGGGGTTACAAGACATGGGCAAAATAGTAATAAAACAACAGTACACAGAGCTATAGGAGAGCCATGCGGCTCAGGCATATGCGGTCAGGAATGATCTCATGCGGCTGGGAAGAGAACAGTCCATGCGGCTGAATAGGGTCAGGCGCATGCGGCTAAAAGAGAAAGGCTTATGCGGTTGAAGGGTATCAGTCATATGCGGCCAGCGGTAAGGGAGGGACGTATGCGGCTCAGCCAGAACATTCCATGCGGCTAGGAAGATTGGCGCTATGCGGTTACAAGAGGAACAATGCCATGCGGCTCACGGGGGAAAGGCTCTCATGCGGCTGGGGACGGACTCGGGTCCATGCGGCTCGCAGAGCAAAGGGCTATGCGGCTGAATATGGCGGGCACACATGCGACTGCATAGGCAAGGGGGCGCATGCGGCTAAATGGTTCAGGATCTCATGCGGCTGGGATAAAGCATACGGCTGGGAGCACACTTGCCGCATGAAATGTTCATGCGGTCAAGTCAAGTACTGTTCTTCTTCTCCAAAGTTCCGAGAAGAAGAACCAAGTACGCCATGGCTTCCAAGCTCCATAGAACCTTCATCCAGAGTCCAAATCCGAACTTCCATAGGCCAAAACGGGGCAGAATGAAATGCTCTACAACATAGAACCATCAAAACTTGGAAATAACAATGCTAAATAGATCAAAACCCAAGAAATTTGAAAATACTATAAGCTTAGATCTACACAAATTTAACCATGGAAATTGAAAACACCAAGTACTAAAGAGTATTAGAATCTCGAGAGGAAGAGAATGGAACAATAAAAACGGAGTTCCTTCGCAAAGCAAGCTGCACTTGCCTAGACTCTCTTCCTGGTAGGTGAGGAGTTAATGGAGGAAGAAGAAGAGTAATGAAGAGAGAGAGAAGGAAGTGGGGGTTAATAAATGGTAGTGGTGGTGGTAGGTAGGTGGTTCTCTTATTGGTTCATGATGAACCAAGGCAAAACCAAGCCAAGCCGAACCAACCCAGGAATAAACCAAGCCAAGGTAAACCAAGTCAAGGCCAATAAACCCTCTTTCTAGCAATTTAAACCAAATGAATCATGAAATAAACCAAGCCTCACTAATCCAAAAATAAACCAATGAACCATTAAAACCAATTGAACTATCAATGCCAATAAAAGCAAGACAATGCAAAATAAACCAAGATAACTAATCATGACTAAATAAAATATGGGTCCAAAACACGTATATGTACACTAAATACGTATCACGAATTTGGGACATTACAGTCTGGCATATGAGGCTCCTCAATTTCTTGACAGGATATCAGACCTTGAAATAGTGAAACTCCTTGCAACGGACGAGAACTATTTCGAAGATCCTTATATGGATGCCAAATAATCTACATCATAGTATATGTAATCAAGACCAAAGACGTTACTATTTTACACTATAATGAAATCCTAAGTAAATGTAAATTTAAGTTAGCATTGTCTCACCTCCTTTTCGTTCATATCTTCAAGCGCGATACGCATGGAAGCTAAAGTATGCGGATGTCTGCTATCCATCTTAACTGGATTCCACTTGCACATCCTAGGTAGCTGCTTATCATAGTCTTTGTTAAGAGTAGCCCTCTTTAGCGTCGAAAAATGTTCGTATATCCATGTCTGTACATGAAATGTAGATGACACACATATTAATCGACCTAATTTTATTTAAACTAGAAACAAAGTACGATTTACTTGACTCACATGGAGCAGAGTTTGACAACCAGCTATAGTCTTCGAACCGACTCTAGATGCAGCGCCAAGTTCGCGGTAGAGATAAGCTAGTATACCGCTTCCAAATGATATTTGATCCACAGTGCCTAAGTTCATAAAATTGTTAACATATTTGGCGTGAATCGAGGTTCCGGAGTTGTCCGGAATGCAGACGGCTCCCAAGATGAAATACATGTATGCCCGGGCCACTACATCGTCGTTGGCGTCGTCCTCATTGTCATCTTCATCGTCTTCATCGTCATCTTCATCAATGTGTGCATTCCTAAGAAAACTCAAAGGAACTCCGTACAACTTCTTAAACTCGGGGAGACTAACAAAATTCTCTGCCTCAACACCGAGTGCATTGGCGACCAATTCCACCATCTCGTCATACATCTCAAAGTCGTCCGTATCATAATTCATCAGCATTGGACCACCATCAACTCTAAGTCCCAAAATATGGTGGACGTCGTCGAGGGTGATCGTCAACTCCCCGGAAGAGAAATGGAAACTGTTTGTTTCGGGATGCCACCGCTCCACAAACGCAGAGATCAGTGAGTGATCCAAGATCTTATACGAGTGTTTCGCAATATGCTACAACCCAGTGGGGATGATTTTGGCCTTCACACCTTCTTTCAAATTGTCAAAATTTCATGTACTGCACATCTTAGCGTGGTTAATGACCCGCAAGATACGCGAGCTTTTCTGAAAATAAAACAATATAAGGAAAATATAAATATAAAATGTAACTACTATTTTACAAAAGAAATGTAAATATCTAAGGTAATGAACTTGCCAGATCCTTCCAAATTTGGTAAGATATGTGGTTAGACAGGGACGTCAATAGTGAGAAACCGATTGGCCTCACTTCCGGATCAGCTCTATCAGAAGCGGCCTTCGCGTGAGAAGTTCCGGAACCATCGTCCTCCCCTCTATGAACAATGGGCAAATCATCATCGGAGGAGGGAGAATCAGGACGAGTCTTCCGTTGCTTCGATTTACTTGCAACGTGTTTGGTTCGACGTGGTGCAGTCTGAGAGGGTGCCGCCGGTTCACTTATCGTTATTGGTTTTTCGCGAACCCGCTCAGCTTCACGTGCCTTCCGCTCCGATGCGGTAGGACGTTTTCTTTCACCCTCGACGTCAACGTCCTTCGTCTTCGGAGTCGGGTCGTGACTACGAATATTTAATATCAATCGATTAATACTTAGCAAACAAGACTCCCAATTCAGGACTGTCTCTCTTTCTGGCAGTCCTATGCCTCTCTTTCTGGCAGTCCTATGTACTGTTAGGACTGCCAGAAAGAGAGGCAGTCCAGTTGTACAGCAAGTATTACACAGGACTGCCGCACTTTGTGGCAGTCCTTTATGCATAAAGGACTGCCACAAAGTGCGGCAGTCCTGTGTTATACTTGCTGTACAAGTGGACTGCCTCTCTTTATGGCAGTCCTAACAGTACATAGGACTGCCAGAAAGAGAGGCAGTCCAGTTGTACAACAAGTATTACACAGGACTGCCGCACTTAGTGGCAGTCCTTTATGCATAAAGGACTGCCACAAAGTGCGGCAGTCCTGTGTAATACTTGCTGTACAACTGGACTGTCTCTCTTTCTGGCAGTCCTAACAGTACATAGGACTGCCAGAAACATGGGCAGTCGTCGTCGACTCGAGAGGAACTGACTGGGGTTATTCGAACTAAATTAATAGGATTTATTTTTTTTTTGGGGGGGGGGGGGGGGAAATTGACAACTTTAAGTATTAGGTTTCTTACCTTGATTGAGAGGAACGTTTGCGTCCCATCGTAGGGAGAGATCGTTGGAAAATGGTGAAGACAAAGGAAATGGTGGAGATGAGGATCGAAACCCTTACCCTGACAATTGCGTAAAACAAATGGAGAGAGAGGAGTGGAAAATCGTGGAGAAGAAGAAGAAGAAGAGGAGGAGGGAAAATAGGGTTTGTGAAGAGAGAGAGAGGGAAAATTTGAAATGAGAGTGATTTTCGGGTTTGGGGGGCTGTGGGGTTTGGACAGTCCCCTGAATGAAAACTTTGGACAGTCCGAATAAAAGTTCCTCAAAGTCTGACTAGTCCTAATCCTGGCTAGCCCCGAGTAAAAAAGGCTGTGCCCTTATAATTAGCCCTTAGTTGGTGAGGTCCAGAATGTGCTGCAGACTATAGTAATATAACTTGGTAATGTCAGGATGTGAATGAAACGACTATGTTCAACTTCCTCCTTCACATTGTACTCTCTTCATTCACTGGCAGAATATGTAAAGGTCATCTTATCAATTGATCTCTGTGAATACCTTCTCAGTCACATGCATCTCAATGCATTTAAATCATGGTCAATTGTGAGCTTTTTATCACAATGTTGACCATGAGAAACTTTCCATTTTCGTTCGGTTATCTATGCTATGTGGTGTGATGATGGTTATCTAGGTCATCATTGAGGAAAGTTGCTGCCGATTTGTGCATGGATCTGGTATAGCTACAATTGTGAAACTCGGTCAGATCCATTCAACCAAAACTCATTTTCACATGGTGAGTTGTTAGGGGTTGGGTTATTTGGTTTTAGGACCTTGTATTGGAAATTTGAGTTTGTCCATCGTGCAAAATTTAGACCTAAACATAAATTTGAAATATTATACGTACAAGACCCTAAAACTAAACGAATTTATGTGAGAATTGTGTGACTTGGGTTATTCAGTTTTGCATGGAAATAGTTGTGTGACTTAATTGACAATGAGACTTGTGACACTGTTATTTGCTTCTATTATGATCTCGGCAACCACACAACCATCTAGAGTTCTTGAATTGTAAGCATTCAACAATGCAACCAGGATGAGAAACATCTGATGATACAAATATGTCCATGAAGTCGTTCCTATCGAAACTGCCGCTAGGAGGGTTGTGGTGTGACTGCTGAAATCAAGATAGAAGCAAACAATAACGTCACAAGTTTCATTCTCGAATGATCGATAAAATGAAATAACTCGAGTTACACAACCCTGAAAACTAAATAATCCAAGTCACACAACCCTCACATATTTTCGTTTAGGTTTAGGGTTCATATAATATTCACATATGAGATATTCAAATTTTGCATTTAGATTTTCATTTTGTACGGTCAGACAAGTTAAATGTTAGGACGAGACTAAAGCTCTATTATGGACAATACAAAGACCTAATCATAAATTTTTAATATTATCTGAAACCATAAAACTAAATAATACCAATTACTACATTATTGATACCATTGTCTTATTTCCCGGAATAGTGATAAAGCAGTCTCTTTCTCCCTCAGGGCGAGACAAGATTATCAAACTTTATAGTCATGTGATGGTTCTGCTGCTCCTCCATGATCTTGTCATGAACACATCAAAGATTTGGTTAACTACTATGATAGATTTAAGTGACGTATGGAGTCAAATTTTCAGTTTTCTCGGGTCAATGATACACACCCATATAGGACTAGACGGGCTTGACAAAGGGCAGTGCTTCATGGACCGTGGTTTGTGACCGTGGTCATGGCCCCGCAAACCATGTGTCGGCCCCCATTGCAGGGGGGTCCGAAATTTCGGAGGTAGGTTCTGAAGTGAGGGACGGAGGAGGAGGGGGTTTAGGGGGGGGGGGGGACACGTCGGCACAGACACAACCTATGTGAACTTAAGTTGTCTATATCAACAAGAAGACGAGTCTATGGAGCAAACTTGAAAATTTTATAGACGAGTCTATGTGAACTAAAGTTTTCGTCTCTCCTACTTTTCTAAGTTTTTCAAACCGAATGAAAAAAAAAACTTGAGAAGTCATTCCAAATCCTATTAAGTTCTTGGCTAGGTTCCATGAACCAAACATCTTATAGTTTTTTTTTTTAATGTGACAATGGTAGACGACTTCACCAAGATGAATTGAGCTTCAAAGTTGTGGCCCAATCCGAAAGTTATTGGATCTGGATTCAGATACCAGTGGATCCGAACCCGGTACAAATATATAAGACTCCTCCATCAATCATCACCTCTACATAGAGAGCATTCTTTCTTTCCCGCCCTTTTTTCTTTTGTATAAGAAAAAAATTATCAGAAGAAATGGCAACTGTGCGACTGGCGCCAAACCCCCTCCTCCCGGCAATCCTCTCCGCCAACCGCCTCATCTCCCGACACGGCAGGCTCGGCCGCGCCGACCTTGCCCGCAAGGTGTTCGACGAAATGCCGCAGAGGAGCGTGGCCACCTACAACTCCCTCATATCCGCCTACTTCCTGAACCGCCAGCCGCGCCTCGCCCTCTCCGTCTTCCGCTCCCTCCCTGCCCCCGACGTCATCTCCTGGACCTCCGTCCTCCGCGGGTTCCTCCAGGAAGGGATGCTCGCTGAGGCGGAGGACCTCTTCGGCCGGATGCCCGAGCGGAACGTCGTCTCCTGGACGGTGATGATGGGCGGCCTGGTGCGGGACGGGAGGATCGACGACGCGCGGAGGTTATTCGACGATATGCCCGAAAGGGATGTGTTTGCGTGGACGAGTATGGTTTGCGGGTACTGCCAGGTGGGACGGACCGCGGAGGCGCGGGAGGTTTTTGATAGGATGCCGAGAAGGAATGTTGTTTCTTGGACTGCAATGGTTTCCGGGTACGCTCAGAATTCACAGGTATAAAACATATGTCCTCTACGGGTATTCTGCCACAAGTTAAACGACCATTCTTGGTATGGATTAAAAAAAAAACTAATCCAGTTAAAATGGGTGCTAGCCAGGCGAGATTTGAAACTGGGTTACTCTGGTATCATGTTACAACCTTGTTACTTCACCGAAACTCCAGAGTTGTGATGATGGTATAGGGATATCTTTTATTACACTGACCTCCCCTATGTTTCATGAGTATTACAGGGACTACCATATTCCGAAAATAATTACACTGACCACCCCTCTCCTTTATAAATTTTATCAACCATAGGGGTGGTCAGTGTTATTAGTTTCTATAGAAAATAGAAACTATATGGGGTGTCCGTGTAATTAGTTTCCAAGCAGGGGTGGTCCGTGTAATAAGTGTAAAACATAGGGGTAGTTAATTGCATTAACCCTTTATTTTTATTTTTATTTTATTCTAATACTCTTCGAGTAAATTACATGTTAAAAAGTTGGTATGTATAATTATCTATTGTATCGGGGTTGTGTGTTGTATGGCATGAAAGTTGGACCTGACTTCAGATTGTTTTTCTATGATAAGTCGGAATACGAAAGTAGTTGGAAATACTAATCAACTGTTGCCTTTTGGTGTAAATTTAGGTTACCAGCTTGCTCACATAATGTTGATGGGGGATATTGTTCTATGATTAGGCTTTTTAGTGATGGACCTCACTTCTCTCTCTACTTTGGCTATTCTTACATGTATCTTTTTGGTATATGTTATGCTTTGAAGTTTCCTTTTACTGGTTCTGAGTTTGGCACTGGAAATGAGTGGGCAGGAGTAATATGGGATCCCTTCCTACAGAAGTAAACTTGTTAGAATAAAAGCCTAGATGGGTTGACCCCCCCTCAGACACTCAAGTTTATTCCAAGTTAACATTAAACACAATATGTGTGTTACGTAAGATAGGAATGTACTTCCAACTTGGGGTTCGTATCAATTTACAAGGGGAAATTTAGGATAAGTAAGTCCTGGATAGAAGATTGACATAGGTGGTTTGGACATTTGCATCGCATACCAATAGATGCTCCCAGAAGGAGGAGCAATAATATAGTAGCTAATGAAGTCGCTAGGACTAGAGTTAGGCCTAGGCGAATATGGTTTGAAGTGTTAAAGAAGAGTATGAATTATGTTAGCGAAACTGAGGACATGACCCTTAAGAGAGCCGAATGGAAGAAGAGGATTCAAACAACCGACCCCAGTTTTTTTGGATAAAGGCTTTGTTGTTGTAGGTTCTGGACAAAAGAATTGTAGACTCCGCCATTTAGCCGTGGGATGGGCCATGATTTTGCCAATGATCTTTGCCTTGGACTACTTCAATGGGCTTTACATGGTATTGAAATCACAAGAAAAATACAATTTTCTGTTGTTTTGTCAACTTCTGCATAACCAACCCATTCTGATCATCGAAGGCTTAGATGATGATATGACGACTTTCTTTCATATTGGTATTGACAATTTCTGTATTTTACTTGTTAAGGTCAAATATTTCTTTCATATCACTTACATTTATACTTGTACTAGTAGGTTGATCTTGCGAGAAAACTTTTTGAGGTGATGCCTGAGAGGAATGAAGTATCATGGACAGCAATGCTGACCGGATACACCCAGGCTGGACGGATTGAGGAAGCAGCCGAGATTTTTATACGGATGCCTGATAAATCTTTGATTGCTTGCAATGCGATGATAATGGGATTCGGACAGATAGGGATGGTTGCCAAAGCAAAGGAGGTTTTTGACCGCATGATGGAGAGGGACGATGTATCATGGAGCTCAATGGTGAAGATTTATGAGCATAACGAGTTTCAAATCGAAGCGTTGGATTTGTTTCGTAGTATGCAAATGGCTAGTGTCTTTCCGAATTTCAGTTCCATTATTAGTGTTCTTACTGTTTGTGCTAGTCTCGCAATTCTTGATCACGGCAGGCAGGTTCACGGAGTAGTTCTGAAACAGCATTTTGATACAGATGTTTTTGTCGTCTCAGCTCTAATCACAATGTATATCAAGTGCGGTGATTTGACCAAGGCTCAAAGGCTATTTAATATGTTTGATGAAAAGGATGTTGTAATGTGGAATTCCATGATCACAGGGTACTCTCAGCACGGATTCGGAGAGGAAGCACTGCTAATTTTTGACAAAATGTGCGCAGTAGGAATGATGCCTGATGAGATAACTTTCATTGGGGTTCTTTCAGCATGTAGCTATACAGGGAAGACCAAAGAAGGGAAAGAGATTTTTGAATCAATGAGCTCAAGTTTTTCACTTGAACCAAAAGCTGAGCACTATGCTTGTATGGTCGATCTGCTTGGTCGAGCTGGTCATTTGGATGAGGCAATGGATATGATAAGGAAGATGCCAGTTGAAGCTGATGCTGTTGTTTGGGGTGCTCTCATGGGTGCGTGTAAGATCCACAGGAATTTGGAGATTGCCGAAGTTGCCTCCAAAAAACTTTTATTACTTGAACCTTGGAGTTCTGGGCCTTATATTTTGCTTTCTCATATCTATGCTTCTAGTGGGAGATGGAAAGCTGTTGCAGAGCTTAGAGAAGTTATGGGCATGAGAAATGTTATCAAATCTCCAGGTTGTAGCTGGATCGATGTCGATAAGAAAGTGCACATTTTTACTGGTGGAGATGTTTCGTCTCATCACCCAGAAAAGGTGAATATTATTGCCATGTTGGAAAGGCTAGATGGGTATCTAAATGAGGCAGGTTATTCCCCAGATGGTAGCTTCGTGCTCCACGACATTGATGAGGAGCAGAAGTCTCATAGCTTGCGATACCACAGTGAGAGGCAGGCAGTAGCCTTTGGTCTTCTAAAGGTTCCAAAAGGTATGCCAATCCGTGTCATGAAAAACTTGAGGGTGTGTGGGGATTGTCACTCAGCCATCAAGTTGATAGCAAAGATCACAACAAGAGAGATTATCTTGAGAGACGCCAACAGGTTTCATCATTTCAAGGATGGCTCCTGCTCTTGCCAAGATTATTGGTGAGGTCAACAACTTGGAGCAATATGAATATGATTCTTTTGGCAAGGAAATATTTTCTCATGTTATACGATATGGTAAATGCTCTAGTACTAAATACTCGTATAGTGGCTTAATTTCAATATTTTGGATGTTAGTGACTAAGATTAGTATATCATTTGAAAGCTGTGGTGGTCCCAAGTGTAATTAACTTGGCGCATGTTTTCTGTAGTTGCTCTAGGACTGTAACTCTGACAACCAAGCCATGACTGTTCCGAGTATCTAGGAGAATTCTTCACTTTTTGTTTTAATCTATATTGCACGGACACATATACGGCACAACATGGCAAGGATGCAGCACATATTTTGTCGTGTCCTAGTGTATTTTGGAGTGTCCACCATCCGGATTGTGTCCAATGTATCCGACACAACACGGACCACATTTTTTGGAATGTGCGTGCTTCTAGGTTTTAATTACTGAAAACATTGATGTTGCTGTAACTTTTCCCAAAATTTTATCACAACTTGATCTGGTTATCCTTCTTGACTTTCTATTACAAATCAGAACACGTCCTCCTATTGCCTCCTAACATATTTGTTGTACATGGGTGTATATGTGTATACCATCTCAGTTGGCTTGACCGTGTCACCAACATCAGATTCCTTGAAGAGTCCCTTGTAGCTGTGAGTTTCAAAGTTCTCCTAGTCACAACAGGTGTTGGTGTTCAGATTCATTCCTAAGGTTTATAACCTCATATTCTTGGTTAAGGTTACTTGATGAAGCTTGTTGAATAACATTAACATTAACCCTCAACCTACACTCTAGAGTTTTGGTGCAAGTAGCAGGGACTTTAACATGGTATGAGAGCAACCCATGCTCAAATCCTCTGACACACATTAATTTCAAGCTGATAAAAAAATACCGCTACATGGATCGAGCTCTTGGCCCACAAAAATTGACCTTCAACCGGCGGGGGCGTGTTGAGTAACATTAATATTAACCCTCAACCCTCACCAACACTCTAGAGATTTGGTGCAAGTGGCAGGGACTTTAACAAATCTTTCATAGTCCTTTATATCAACAGGCTCCACTTTGTACCTAATGTTATAGTATGATCCATCAAACAATGATTTTTCTAAGATAGTTCTCCAAACATCGCCTAGTGCAGGTAGTGCGATTGTTAGTGGAACTGTCAGTGTTGCTATAGAATTTGGCTTAGTCTTCTCCGCTCGATGGTCTCCTTTGAAGAATCATGACTTATAACCCTGTTTATGACTTCCATAATACCCCTTATAAGGATAAGTTACCGAAAGTTCAGCACTTAATGAAACGAAATAGCTAGTGTGCATCCCCTAACAAATTTTTTTATTTGATACGAATAAGTGTCCTCTTTCACCGTCGTGAGAATTTTGAGCTGTCTTCTTCTCTTGTAAGGTTATGGATGTTAAATACACTGTCATTTGAAAATGGTCAGCTTAGAGAAATTCCCACGTGGTTTCCACCAGTGAACACATAACCCCATCAAGGATTCAAGTTTCCTATACATCACCCTTCTTCACCCTTTTTAGGACGAAAGTGACCCTTGTTATTATCTGCATAAGTGGCCACCTGTGTTACAAAATTAGCTTTTTAAGTTTTCGTTATGTGCTGTATTTTTTCTTTTCTCTTTTACCGTTCTAGGTGATCTGGTCCTCCGCATCCATTGGAGATGGAAATATACTCATATTTTATGTTCAATGCGGTAACATTTGGAACATTATATGGAGAATAACATAACTGGGACATTAAAAAATGTGAGAAAATGATCTAAGGAATTCAAGAGATCTAGGCTTGCAAAACGACAACTATTGAAATATTATGCTTCTAATTTTGATTTATTAGTCTTGTTCATTTATTTGATGGAGGTCAACTGGTTGTGAAAACAAAACAGCAAATAATTGGTTTTGAATGATTTACAATAAATATTATGAAAGTTAGATACTTCAGACAGCTAACATAAAAAGGTTAATTGTATTAATGCTTGTTTCCCTATAAATTTTTGTGGGTCATCATACTTGTCTTGACTCTTAACTTCTCTCGTAATGCAGAAAAGCAAATTTATTCAAGTTTTAGCACTCCTGTAATAATCACTTCAGAAAAAAGTTAACCATCAAGATTAAAAATATAAATTAGTGCTGGACTAATATATACTTCAATTTCAGTGATCTGTCTAAGTGTCTATTCTAAGATCTCAAAGTAATTATATACATTAAACTTCAGTTCTGAGGAATGAATGGAATCAAAACTTTGACAGAAAGAACCTGTAGACTTTACCTGTTAAAATCACCTTGCCAAGTTGTACATCCCACTGGAATGGATAATGGTATAAGATAATGTTACATGTGACATGTAGAGAGTTGATCAGCGCAATCAAAGCACGATCCTAGTATATCCACTATTCCTAAACAAGCGTCCTTTCTCTAGTTTGTATTTATATGTAGATATGAAGACACTCATATGATAAGACTCTATTTTCTATTGCCGACTTCTTCTTCTTCTTATGTATTTACAAAATAACATGCAACAGGCTCACCCCCTTGCACTTAAGATATTCTCATATTTCTAGCAACATAGGGTTTAATGAGCATAAATACGGTAAAATGTTTTAGATATGTATAGTTAACACCAAAGACGGTATATTAGAGAAGAGAAAAGGGGAAAGGGAAGATGGGTAAAAGAGTTTGTGGAGGTCTTCATTTTCTTTTTGTTTTTCAACTACATATCGTTGTACCATTCCTCCTATTTTCCCAAAATATTGAATCCAAATGCACTATTTTAACTTTGGAAACTCGTACTCCGACACTGGTGCTCTCACTGCGGGCCTCGGCCCTTATCTTGGTCCTCCTGCTGGCCGCATATTCTTTAACGGAACTAATGGACGTTTCTGCGATTGACGTCTCTACATTGATTTCATTTGTATGACTTTCTTTTCTTCTCTATTCTTACTGCATCTTGTTTCTCTCAATATTGAATGCACCTCTTTGTAAATCTTTTGATACCAAATGGATTAGCATGAAAACAGGCTAGCATTGACTTGGTCTCCATAAGTAGATTCATTGCAATTGCTAATGATCCTCTTTATTGACTTATTAGGTGAAAGCTTAAAGATCAAGTTTCTGCGCACGTATGGAGTCATCAGGCCAAGATTTTACTCATGGGGTGAATTTTGGCTGTAGCTGGTTCGGCCACTGAGACAAATGGAGTTCTTTTCCCTTGTCTACTCAAGTAAATCAATTCCTTCACTTCAAAAATAAGACCTGGGAGTTGAGGCTACAAGGTACTTCTATCTGATGGACCCTGTTAAATATAAATAGATGCAAGTAAATAGTGGTTCAGGTTCAAATGATGATTGACTGAGGTACTGATTAGTTTGAGGAATTGAGAAACTAGGGTCAATTTTCTGCTGAACACCGTTTTCATGCACCCAAGAATTAGTGCTGGTCAAACCTCCTTACTTTCTTATCTTTCGTTCTTTTTACCAAATACCACCCAAGAATTAAAATTAATGAATTTTGCCCAAAGCTTCATAAGTTACTCGTTTTTGGCACTATTTGGAGGAGGAAGCTTAAGAATTACCTAATTCCTGGGAGAATGAAACAGGGCCAAATTTGTTATTCCTAAATTTCCTTAGCCAAAAACCAATTTGACATCAATTCGTCTAACCATAATTAGCCAAAAGCTAAAAAAAAGATTAAAATTAAAAGAATTGGCATGTTTTAGCCAAAATTGAGGCATTGTTATTTCTCGGTGTCCCAATATGGTGTTTGGCAACAACTGGCATGAGTCGTCTAACCAGATATTAGCTACGTGCTTGGGGAATTAACTCGTAATTCACGAGGCAAAAAGAATGGCCTACTTCCTAGAAACACATAATATTGGTGTTTGGTAGAGGAACTGAAGAATCAGTTCTAATTTCTCGAGAATGTAGACATGTTTCCTGAAAAAGATATTAGTGGAGGTTGGTTTTATTGCTAATAATTTCTTTAAATTTTGAGATAATAATAATTACTTAAAAGTCATTTGAGCATCATTTCACAAATAGATAGAGGCTAGTATCATAACGATAATTGTCGTGTTGCATTCAGGTAAAGGATCCATGATTACAGAGAAGGTTCCACAATGCTGTCTGATCATTTGACATGGGGAAAAATGATATCATCATTATTGCCTTCATGCAAACTTAACCTATCCACAGGTACTTGACAAAATCCTATCGATCCTTTCAAGGATAGATTCTGTTAAGGCAAGTCTTGCATTTTTTTTTCATACTAAATAATTTATCTATCTATTTACTTTTTCTAGATATATCTTCTCAAAATCATATTACAATCGATTTGCTATTCCACCTCAGAGATGAATAACTAGGACGCATATATATTTCCTAATAGCTACTTGTCTACGACATATGAAAGGTACTGCAGTATCGAGTTGTAATTCTATCTCTACCAAGATGCAGACAGTATATGTTAAAGGTGGGAGAAAGTTTTGGCTGTACAACACCCAGCCATTGGGCTGTTTGCCTCAGACACTAGCGAGCTCGACTCATTTGGATGCCTGGCTGCTTTTAACAATGCTTCAAAAGCTTTCAATGTTGGTTTCAGTGACCTTTGTGATGAACTGACTTCAGAGCTTAAGAATGCTACAGCTATTTGCACTGATAAACATGCCATCAGATATTATCTAGTTGCCAGTCATACAAAATACAGTGAGTTAAGAGCACTGGAAGCCAATTACCTATGGCCAATGCTAAGGGCACGCCATTTGTTGTTAAGGGTTATCACCGTTTATGTAGTCCTTTCCATAGTCACGTTTGCACAAAATTTGGCAGTTGCTGTGCTTAGGACTGCCAAATTTTTTGAAGACGTACTTTTTTTTGTCTACAGAACTGCCAAAATTTTGACAGTCCATGACTGCAGAAATTGTGATACCCCTTAACAAGCCCTTAGCATTGCCCTTACCTTGTATTCTTTATAGATGCTTAAATTGATAAAGTATGAACGTTATATCTTAATTTGTTTTCAGGTCGTTGATGGCATGTCCTCCGTACAGATAAAAGGACAAGATGATGACTTGTGGCCAACTGACCGCCACAGCTTGCCCGGTGGGAGGGTGATCGCTACGTAAAAGCTGGGATGGAGTTCGCAACACTGAAGCTGCCAACTTGATCATCGCAACCAAGATTCTCTCTGCAAAGTACTGTAGGCCTCAGATTAAGTTAAGACTTTCCTGACGCATCACAGCGATGACTCAAAAATCGTCTCGGATTCGTATGACTAATAGAAGAAAGTGCAGTTGCTTGTCATATAATCTATGCAACTTAATTTTGAGGGATTGTATTCTGTACGTACAATAAACAGACTTTGACTTTGATTTCATGTTAGTGTGCTTCTCATGTATGCTCTCTTATTTAGCTCAGAAGAGTAACATTTGAATATGGGAAGTGTGATGCATGGCTAAATAAATGTTTTGCGGTGTGTTGATGTAAGCTCAACATTCAAGATCAAATGAATGGCCAAACTGGCAAAACCTAATTTTGTTTCTATTAAAAAAATGTACTAATAGGTTAAACATTTACTTTGCAAATTTTGTTTTCCACCTTTGAGAAGTATCAGTAATCTCAAACCCAGACTAACCTCCCAACAAGCCCCCCCCTGCTAAATTTGGGCCAGAAGTTCCACACACAAATGTTTGTTTCTAATGGGAAGAATGTGACATTAACAATAATGGAACTGCTGTCCCCGTGGCCGTAGCATGTTGGGAATGGTAGAGCACCCCGGTGCAGTGGCGCGGGTTCGAGCCCCCTTAGAGACATGCCTCTAAGCACCATTAAGAAGTGGACACCCTAAAAAAAAAAAACAATAATGGAACTGCCCCATACATACATGTTTGTAACGGGGGTGTTTGGTTGGCGGTATTGGAAATATATATAGCATTTGTCACACCATTTATCGATTTCAATGTTTAGTTTGATGTAAAATGGTAAAGTTGGTGTAACATGTGTTGTATTATTTTCTCTTACTACTTCAATACTTGTTGCCGTCAAAATTGTCACAACAGGTAATAAATGCAACATCATTTACATGATTCTCTTTTCACAATTACCAAACAATGAATTTCTATGTATTGCAACAAAAGTTACAACTATACATGCTAATAATATCAAACCAAACAATAAATTTATAAATACCGTAATATTATTTATATACAACTAAACAATGAATAATATTTACTAGCAACCAAACACCCCTAATTATAAATAATGAAACCGTAGGAAAAGGCAAAAAAAAAAATTTAAGTTGTTTGGTAACATTGGTATCTGGAGAGCTAGAGCTAAGTAAGTTTTGGGATTCTTGGAAAAGTTGCTTTGAGTATGCTTTTGAGAAGTAGCAACCATCCCAAATCAGACACTCAACTCAAGCCAACATCCTCCACTATTGCTAAATTTTGGATTAGAAGGCCCATACACACTGGGCCGGTCAAGGAGTAAGTTCAATAAAATTTCAAGCTTTGACAATCCTCCTCTGTTTTGGACATGACCCCTCAGGGCCGACCCACTATAAGAGTTAAGGGACAAACAAAATTAGATTTGGATATGACAATCCAACCCTTCGGGCCGACTAAATATTTGTAATGGAAATGATGCAACATTAAACAAAAATGAAGGGGGAAAGAAAGGCGAAAAGCAAAAAAAAATTACCCGTGTTGTGAAGTGATGTGTTTTGACCACAGACTGTCCTCGTATCTTTATATGATCTTCAACACTGAACAGGATCTAGATCACCAGTAGCCAAAATAGTGTGTTGTTGAATGTTCTCGGCACCTCTCACCATCTTTCTTATTTTGAGTGTGACTAGAACTTGAGGTGTGTTTGGTAGAGGAAAAAGTAGGAAGGAGGAAAAAAAAAGTAGAGGAGAAAAAAGTGGAAGGAAAGATTCATCTCTCTTGTTTGGTACAAAAGAAAAATAGAAATAAAAAAAAATGGAAGGAATTATTTTTTTCTCCTAAACTAAGAAATTCAATCCCACCAAAAGTGGGAGAAAAAACGAAAGAAAAACTAGATGCTTGTATTAATTAACAATTATACCTCCATATAAATGTATTATTTAAAAATTGTTTATGAAATTAAACAGTAAATAAGTGTTTTTAGTTTAGGATAGAATTAGTAAACCCTAACTTTTTTTTTTTACTTTTTTTTCTTGTACTTTTTTTCATACCAAACAAAGGACCAAACACAAAACAAAAATAATAATATTTCCTTTCCATATGGAAGGAAAATAAATTTCACTCTTTTTTCTTCCACTTTTTCATCATTTCTACCAAACAAAGCCTAAGACAATTTCCATCATGAAAAACATATGTTCTATAGTACTATAAAATAAGGATTATTTATAAATATCCCTCTATGGTTTGTACGCATTTTGGTAACTGTTTCCGTTGTTTTAAAAACAAAGAACACCTCCCTGGGTGCTTAATTTTTCACTCACCTTCTATGCAACATGTGGGTACAACTAATTAACTATATATTCCAGGAAGTGTTCTTTGTTTTTAAAATAACGAAAACAGTTACCAAAATGTGTACAAACCATAGGAGATACAACTAATTAATATTATCTGCTATTGATTGAGCACAATCAATTAGAGATTTAAATTTCTTAAACCTCTCCCTAACTGATCCTCTAATTTGGGATTACTACCGTCCTTTGTATATAGCATGCTTGTAACTCCGAGATATGTGTTGTTATTCTTCTTGTTCTTCATATAATTAGGGTTTCACTGCATCGAGAAAACCTCCCAAAAATTTCTTATTTTCTTACTCGCATGCATTTTTTTTTTGTTGCAAAAAATGTATGATGTGGAGCGGATAAAGTTCTCATCTTTATTGTAATTTATGCCCAACTCTTCTGATATTGGTATGAAATTAGAGGCCCCAATTCTTAGAGTTTTACTAAGTAAATTATGGTAATTTACCAATCGAGGAAAGAATGAGTCAAGGATACTAAATTTATTCTTTCTTACTGCAAAATTTTGTTATTTATAGGGCTAATTTACACATGAATAAATCCCAAGAAGGAACTGAACTATCTAATTTTGACACTTTAATAACCAGTATTTTTTTTTAATTTTTGTTTCACTTCTTTTTGTATTACCTTCTCTAAGTACAAAAGTCCATAACGGTTCTCTGAAAATGGTAGGATTAATTTTGTGCATTCTTACTTGTTAACCTAAATATTGTGGTATATCACTCATTTATGCGGAGTGCACTATATGACATTCATACTGTTACAAACTAAGTGTCTGTCCTATATGAGTGTTGGGACTGTTACTCATACTATTACTGACCTAGTGGCCGTTTGAGAGGGGCACTGTGGTATGAATGATGAATGCTTATTGCATAATAATTGGTATAAACTAGATACTAATATAGTAAGCCATAAGAGCTATTTGGTTGCTCTATTAAACCACTGGTTGCATACTATATTGCCTACGAGTAGTCTTGGGTACGTACGCTGTCTCGACGTACTAGTTCACCCCTTGTCCTTGTTTGGTGTAGGGGGTAGATATATTACTACCTCGACGATAGACTACAGATCTAGGCTACAAACCATGTTCCTATGTACTATTTATTGATTGGACTTTCTTGCATTATTCACTCATGCTTTCTTGTGGTACTTGCTATTAGGGTTGATTCATCTGATTTTATTTGGTCAGATATAGTAGAGCCCAAGAATCTACTGTCACTTCTACACAATGGCGCGTACCATGAGGATGACCGTCATGGATCCTGAGTGGATTTCTTCTTCGCCACTAGTGATAGGATTTTGATTCTTTTGAGCCGTTTAGCCGCCAAACACCTGTTTAGCCTATGTATTCTGGGAGCTATTCTCCAGTCATTTTCATAACGTAATTGTATATATTAGACTGCAGTTGATGATGTGATCATGTATGAATTTATACTATGCTACCTTTTTATTTTGTATCGCTTCGTGATTATTTTGATAGAGCGTCGAGAATGTCTTACTGTTTTATCTTACATGTTCTACTTTTGATTCTTGTTTGACTAATAGAGACATAATATATTTTGTGATAGCATAAGTTATTTGTTTGTAGTATATACCCCTTTTCTAGGTACAACAATAGTCGTATTGTGTCATATTGGTGTATACCGTAATGCCTAGCTGGCCAAGTTATACCCTTGTTCTTCGTATTTCGGTACTAGGGCGTGACAATTGGCTACGACCAGATGGATTTTTAAAGAATCTTCTAATATACACAAGTCCGCCTTATAGACCCCCGAGTTCCTTGAGATTCCTAGGTGGTTTCATGTTCATGATCGCCTTGACTTTGTCTGGTTAAGGTGTATTCCTTTAGATCTAATGATGAATTCAAGGAATTGGTGAGCTCGTATGATTTAGAACACCATTCACTGCAAAAATTTGTCAGATTAGCGACAAAAACGTCGCAAAACGTCGCTATGGCGACGTAAATTAGCGACGGTCATAACGTCGCTAAATAGCGACGTTATTTGCAACATTTCTTTGTGGTCGCCGATTAGCGACACATTAGCGACATTTTTGCGACGATGTGGTGACATCAGATTGTCTGCCACGTCAGCAATTTAGCGACGTTTTTAGCGACGTATGTAACGTCGCTAAATCTTAGCGACGTATCTAAACGTCGTTAAAAACGTCGCTAAATCTTAGCGACGTATGTAAACGTCGCTAAATTGGAAAAAATATAGAATCCAGAATACAGAATCCAACAAAAATCCAGAATCCAACATGCAGAATCCAGAATGCAGAAATACACCTGGGTTCGTTGACCCCTTCGGTGGAACACTCAACACCGACACGCACAATACATTCCAGAATAGACAAAACATATAAAGAACAAATAATATCGTCAACGAATAATATAAGGTACAAATATAAAGAACAAAGTCAATATCCTGAAATACGTACAAAGCAAAAATATAAAGTACAAAGTCCAAAAATGTAAAAAACAAAACTACTGATCACCTGGAGCTGGAGCTGGAACCGGAGCTGGAGGAGGAGCGCCACCAGATGACTGTCGTCGCAACACAAGGATCGTCTGATACTCCTCCGGTGACAGGCTGACGAGCATGTCCTCCTGTGCACCGTCGGATGTAGACGATGCTCCCGGCGTACCAGATGGTCGCTCCGTAGCCATCTCATGAAATTGCTGTATCTGTCCGATCAACCGCTGCATAGTCTCCTGCGTAGCACGGGAAATCTGTCGCAGTGTCTCAATCGTCTCCTCAAGCATCTCAAAACGTGAGATGAGCGCAGGATCATCCGTATGCGGCTGCGACGCCGCCATCCTCTGCAGCATCTCGTCATGCAGAGCTGCGATCTGCGCATCGATACTCTGTTGGGATAACAACGACTCCTCAGTCTGTGCGGGGCTAGGCACACTAGTGGCTGTCCAAGAGGCCTGTGACGCAATAAAGGCACCATAGGAGCCCGTACCATAGTACGTACCCCTATGCATGCCACCAACGGCCCTCATCCACAGCTCGTCATCTGACTGAACTGCGACGGCCGGGGGCTGCTGGAAGGTGCTAGCTCCAGCTCCCTCTGACTGTGTCGACCCGGCCTCCCTAAGCCTCAAAACTCGGCCTAGAAATAACATCTATATGAATTCTCTACGTAACTAAAAATTAATAGTAATGAACTAGCATTAAGTAAAACTTACGTATAACATCTATATGAATTCTCTACGTAACTAAAAATTAATAGTAATGAATAGCATTAAGTAAAACTTACGTAGGTGTCCCGGGCCTTATCGTCGACGAACCGCTCCCCCTTCGTGTGCGTAGCGAGGAACAAGGTCACCATATTCGGGTCCTCTCCCGAGTCAACCTGTTACGAAATTATTATATGATTTGTCAGTTAAGTTGAAAGAAATATACTACTATAAAGTATTAATTATGGGTATACGGCGAGATATGTACCATATAAGTGAAGAAATCCATGATGGACCATGACCCACCACACCACTGCGACCCCGCTTGTCGTGCTCTTTTGTTCTTCGCGGACTTCTCCTTGTAGGTTCTCTCCTCGAATCTCCTCTTCATTACCGTCCAATCGGCAGCAGAGATCCAACCCTGAATAGGCTCTCCCCGGCGCTCGCGATCCTTTTGGTTGAGGATCGCGTCCCTAATGAGCTTGCTGGCGACGCTGGAAAAAAAAAGACTCGACAGCAACGGCGCAGTGGGGAGGGAAGAAGTAAGTCCGCTGAAAAAATTATAGTAGTACGTAAGTTATAACATAACATATTAAATGTTGAAAGGAAATAAACTTTTACGTACCGAGAAGTGCTCAAACCAGAAGGCCTTCTTGTCGGCCGGGACATCCCTCCAGTTGATCCAGGGCCCCCCGTAGTTCTGTCGCAGGAATGTACCCAGTGACCGATGTACGGAGGAGGGATAATACCTGTAAAATAGAAATTAAAATTTATTAAACAAGTTTATAATAAATTTAAACAAATTAAATGTAACAATTTTACTTACCGCCTGGCCCGAGTACAGGCCCAAATCTCCAACCTCAGATCCCCCTCCGGACGACACGGAGGATCTGTCATAAATGGGAGCTGCAGCTTGTCACGCCCCGATCCGAGAAATCGCTCGTCCTCGCTAGATTTCACCCGAATCATCGTCCTCGCTGGGGCGTGATGCCGCACGAGCCTGGAGTTGCGCTCGTGCAAGACAAGATAACAGGTTCACATAGTGTTTATCTCAAATTGATAACATAAGCAGCAGAAGGAAACAAAGTATAACATAAGAATCTCTTCTATTGATAACAAACTGAAGATTACGAAGGCTATGAATAGCCCAACATATATGCCAATTGGCTACAATATTCATGATCTCTCTAGCTCACAAAGGATTACATTGTTCTATACATTATGCCTCTTTATAGCCAACAAGTAGTCTTCGGCCGAACATCTCCATGCTACAAGTCCGAACGCTTATGCGGTCGCTCCTCTTGAAACGCTAAGGCTCCATGCCTCGGCGCTTCCAAGCCAAGCCCTGCCCCGAGCCGATCATAACCTGAACCTGCACACAAACTAGTGGAGGATTATTGCTTTCGTCCTCGCTTCGCACTGATCAAGACCCGCTCGCACCCAAACCAAACACTAAGTATATTTTGTGAAACATGCATCTTAATTTGTGATCTTTCTATTTAGCCTTAGGATCGGTTTCATGGCAATACTTAAACATAGCTCCTTATCATAATGTGTCCAATACCGTGTCCTTACGGCAGATACAGTTAGACATAATATGAATATAAACATAGTGATCGTGCTCGTTTCCGTCTCATAATGCCTAGCCTGCAAGGGTTAGAACTTTACATAAGAAATCATACAACTCACGCAACATTCCAATCATAAACTTAGACAATGCATAAGGGTCGCAGGCCCTGCGCCTGCACCCAACTCTCATCTCAGCCCACCAGACCTATCTATATGAAGGTCACGGTGTTTCGTACCGTAATGGACTTGGCATCTCTTATGTGTAAGCCTATGATCGCTTCGATACGGGTTGCTAGTCCAATATCCGAAGGATCCCAAACTTACTGATATCATAGCTTATCACAGTACTGGATGGTCGTAATCCGTTCGAATGATGTGCACCATAATACCATACATAATTTCTTCCTAGGTCGAACGGTCCCGGTGCCCCGGTCGTAACTGTCCGAGGGAAGCCGTACCCGTGCACGGGCTATCTGAGTCCATTGATCGTGCAATACGCGTCATAGCATACAAGTCATACATTCTAACCAATCTCACGTTCTACAAACATATTCATGCTCCATAGACCTATTCATGTCCCGTACACATAATTCGCTCTCTCTTCTCAAGTTCTATTGGCATTATGCCCCAACACATCCGTATTGACGCACGACGCACAACGGCTTAGACTTCTCGTACTTATATCCAACGCGATCCGTTCATGAGTTGTTCACATAGCCTAGTTTCATAGTTATTTAGTCATTCCCTAGGTTCCGTACACGAGGGCACGCTCAACGCCATAATCAATGTTCTACGCCTAGTGTTCAATGTACTCGGAGTCGTGCACGTGATGCACATCTCGATATTGTCTTTCAATGTTCTACCATCACCGCCCTACCGCGACCCGTACACTTGATGCATGTGATGTTCTACCTTAATGTTCAACACATAATAAGACACTTAATCGCCGAGCCACGCTCGCTAACTTGACAGCAACTTACGCATACAAGGATATATTCTATTAGACGTGAAGGAATAGGGAGAGAGAGTCAAGAACCCGCCCACCTTAAGTTGATACGCCTTGTCGTTCTGCCGAGTTGATGCGGCTCGATTCCCATAACTTGGTTGCATAGCTAACTCTCTTGACTTAGCCATTCTGTTGAACTATTCGACTTATTCGGCCTACCGTGCCCATGCCATGATCCGTAATCCAGCATAAAGGCATAGCCTGCACACCAAATCAACTAAAATTAGCACTTGCTCAAATGGGACTTATCCTTTGTATCAATTCAATTCGTAGATTCCAATCGACTCAAAGCTTACTTTTGGCCAACGTAACTCTTGCATCGATTCGCATCGATACTTCATCGGGTCAACGCAACTCTTTGAGTCAACGACTCATCATAATGTACCGTGTGGAGCGGGGCATTACATAATATACCACTCAAAACGAGGTTCGTCCTCGAACCAAAACCAGCACTTAATCCAAGTGTCTCGCTAGATCGTTTCACGATCTCGTGCTACTATCATTGGAATCATACAACTTAGTTTGGATCATACACATATTTTAGGCATCCCACCAATATATGCATTTCAGCCAAGCTTAATTGTAGGATATCGGGACAACTAACAAGCTCCACTTAAATCCTCAAGCACCAATCAGTCCGTACTCGACTTAGTCATATCTTAGCGCCTATTCCCAAAATACTCCTTGTATGTTTATTCCATAACATGCGATCATCTTCCAACGTCTTACACATAACTTAACTCGAAACTATTAGTTCGATCACATAAGTTTCTCGCTGGCCACCTAACACTCACACTGCATCTGTCATTGTGCATCCGATCGCAATAATTCTCCACAATGTCTACTCGCCCAATCGTTTTCTATCTCTCACATAACTCAAGTCTTTCATCCAATCATTCATAACATTTGGCCTTAACGACATTGACTAAGTCCAACATGTCACAAATTTCTTTTGCCTACAATCTATACTAAGTCTCGCACACAACCACACAACTATCCCAACACGACCCACGTTCTCGAATTGCCTATGCATCGCATCTGGGGCTACCCCTGCAAGGTAACTTATCCAGATATCATGCTTAATCTCTCCCGACACACGAGGTCCACTTGAGTCTACGATGCTCAAAGGCAATAATCTTTCTAACCCAAGGTCTCTTACGATACGCTCATCCCCGATTTTCGACCGAGTACGAATATATATATGCCCGAACCCTAACCCTAACCCTCCCCCCTCCTCATCCTCACCCCCCTGTCCCTCCCCCCAGCCACCCCCACTCACCACCCGACCACCCGCATCCCCCCTGCCCCTCCCTCCCCAGCCCCTCACCCCCAACCACCCCCAGCCCCCCTCCTCACCCCCAGTCGCCCTCCCCCCTGCCCCTCCCCCCCAGCCACCCCCACTCACCACCCGACCATCCGCATCCCCCCTGCCCCTCCCCCCAGCCCCTCACCCCCAACCACCCGCACCCCCCGTGCCCTTCCCCTCGAGCCACCCGCACCCCCCAACCACCCACAGCCAATATATATATATATATATATATATATATATATATATATATATATATATATATATATATAGGGGGAGTTACGTACCGGAGAGGGAGGAGAGTTTACCGCGCCGGAGGGGAAAGTGAGGAGAGAGAGTGAGAGAGTGAAAATGGGAAATGGGGGAAAATAAATCGGGGGTGGGGGATTTAATTAAAATTTAGCGACGTTGTGAGGAACGTCGCTAAATTTGTCGCTATTAGCGACATAATGGCGATATTTAGCGACGAAAAGCTCATTTAATTAATATACGTCGCTGGCACGTCGCAATTTTCGTCGCTAATAGCGACGATTAGCGACGTTTAACGTAAACGTCGCTAAATTGCAAGAATTAGCGACGTTTTAACTAACGTCGCTAAATTACGTCGCTAATATAGTAGATTTTAGTAGTGATTCTCAAGTCATAAAGGTGATGATCTTACTATGACTTGATATCAATGTTGTCAACATTCATTGTCTTTTACAAGTGATCATGAAAAATTATGCTCATATACCGCTACTAGTACGTTGCGCCAACGTTTTTCAATCCAAAAGGCATCAAGTTATAGTAGTATGCCACCAATAATGTTCAAAATGATGTGTTCCTCATCATCATGATTAATTTTTATTTTGTTGTATCATGAGAAGCCATCCAGTCTTTCGAAGCTACATATGTTGTCAATCACGATTTAGTGATGTAAATAAAAATCCATCCTTTGGGAAGGTTGAATTAAAGTACCAAAAGTCAATACAAACCATAATCTTTATGTTCTGTTCGAGTATAGGGACGATATTGGAAAACTTTCCCAAAGGATTGTTTTTTGTTTTCGATGAAAAAAAGTGTACCCTAGGAAAGATTTTAACTCATTAATAGGTAATAGAAAAAATAAAAGCTACCCAAAAAACCCATAGTCAAATAACCCAAATTCAACTTGGCGGTATATTGGTGGTATACCGACTATATAATGCCAATATATGTTATACCCAGCTTTGACCAAATCAGAATTCCCAAGAGTCCCAGACTTGTTCAAGTTTGTATTAAACTATCAGTATAATATTGGCAATATTCTATTAGTCTACAGATGGTATATTGTTATACCCAAATTGAATAAAATAAAATTCCAGAGAAAAACTCATTTGGTCATCATCTTACTGATTATGCCTCGACAGTATACCTATGGTATATTGCCAATATACCACCAGTATACTGCCTGAACAGTCAAACTATTCTGTTGAGTTGGTGTTGCTTAATATATAAACAATCATTGGCCTCATGTACCATGTACTTGAAACCTCTCAGCATACAAGAGATTTCACTTGCCAAAATATATTTGACATACAAGAGATTTCACTTGCCAAAATATATTCGAGATAGAGTTTAATTAGATTGAGTTATAAAGTGCACTTCATATTATTGTAAGAAGATAGTTATCTTTCTTGTAAGATATTGAAGCAAGTTTGCCTTCAAATTAAAGCTTACATATGTAGAAGTCGGCGAGCCCTTCAAATCATCTCGTGTGTATGGAGTTGGTGAGGCCTTCGGATCAAAGCTCACAAGTGTAAGTATTTTCACATAGTGTATTAAATCTGGATAGATTTCTATGATTGGAGTGCCTTATGAAGGATACCATTATATATCGGGTATTTGTGTTCTTGTCTTAGGTCTAGAACTTATTTTAAATTGCCTACTATTATTTCTTAATTGTGCTTTCTTTTTATTTACACTATTCATCCCCACTTGGGTGCTTTCAGAAGAGTCGTAAACATAATATTCATTCTTAACATCTAACCATGACGCAAACGATGAAGATATCTCAAACGGAGAAGGCATGTGGTATTACTCCTCTAGACCTGGTGCCCTAGAAAGGACAATCCTGACCAATCAAAATCTATCCTAACCCTCGACTAAAATCAAGGCCCAATGAAGCTTGATTTGTACCAAGTGGGGGATTAGATATCTCATGTCTCTGACGAGTGACCTATGTGGTCCCCCTGTTATCATATTAATGGAAGATATTGAAGACATCTTGGTCTTTCAACAAATATCTCTTAGGCCTTGTGTGGATCGCAGAATCAAGAAGTTGAGAAAGGAAAGTCATTACTTTCCTATGTTTGGGAGCCAAATAAATTGAAGAAGAAAAAAATAATTCCCTATATATAATGTCCTACTGTAACCGCTCAGATCCGCAATGTGCGCGACGATATGATGTTAGACCCGAAATCCTCGGATCAGTTATCGCACGTTACGAAACGGTCAGAACATGGACAACCACGATCTGTGCAAAACAGCGCCACTGAACGAGTTGTGCGTGCCCAGCACAACCAGCGCACCCCGCGCTCCCCGTGCGCTCTGCGCAACCAACACGCCCTGCGCACCTGGCGCAACCTGTGCAACCCGTAAGTGCAAAGTGCGCCGACAAAATGTTGGTGCTTTCTTTACATGGAGAGAGCTTACTCTCAACATGCCTTGTAAAATTTTAGTCCCACATCGGAAATGCACCATGAGTTATCTCAACATATATATTTGGTTGTGTTGTTGAGAGATGCGCATGGGGTGGTGACCCTAAGGAGGGAACCATGTGGGTGATTTTACTAGGAGGTAAGAATAAGGCTCCAAGGGTTAAGCATTAATGCTTTTGTCATTCTCTTAGATTAATTCCATTTGGAGCTAAGCCCCAAAGGGGCTTAGCGACTCGGACTCGGGCTCATGGGCTCATAAGGCGTAATGTGGCATTTTGTTGGCACACTTTGCACTTAGTACGTCAGCAGTCATGCGGCTCATATGCGGCCATGCGGCCACGCGACCATGCGACCATGCGGCTCATGCGGCCATGCGGTCCATACGGTTCATGCGGCCCATGCGGTCCATACGGCTCATGCGGTCCATGCGGCCATGCGGCTCATGCGGCCAGGCTGCTGCTGTCGCATGGAGGGTTCCGCTGACTGTGCAGACTATAAGTCAGTTATGAAAAAACTAATTTAATGCGATTAATTCAGATCCTATCTTTGTGGGATTTGAATTAATTTCGTTGCTATCTTTGTGGGATTTGAATTAATCTCGTTGCTATCTTTTTGGGATTTGATTCAATCTTTCCATAACTGAAGAGGCGGCTAGGGTTTCCACCCTCTCTCTATAAATACTCTCTTCTGGCCTCCTTTGTGGTTACTACGAAAATATAAGTCAGAAAAGGAGAAAGAGAGAGAGAGAGAGAGCTGCTACCGCCATTGCAAGTCCATCCGAGGAGTCAGAATAGAGGTGACTTCGAGCGTTCCACAAGTTCTTCAAACTTGCTGGTTTCTGGAAGCAGTTCGTGTGGGGCAAATCTTGCTTTGAGCAATGGTGTTTTGATACCCCAGCATTTTTTTTCTTCTCATCTTTCTTTATATTATTGTACCTCATTCTGTCCCAATTGTAACACGTTTGTAAGGAAGAACGGGAGATCTTCTCTTCTCTATTTTCCTCCTCCATATTATAATCGGGTTATTTGGTTTTTGTATCATCGTAGATCTCTGTTGCATCTGTTTTACCATCTTTGATCAAGCCCCGGGACTAACAATCTCAAAGCAAGATCCTTATAGATGGAAAATATTAATGCTTCGCTCGTCCAATCGGACTACTGCAAGTTGGAAAAGTTCGATGGAGAGCATTATCAAGTCTGGAAGAGAAAGGTTTATCTAACTCTTCAACTAAAAGACGTTGATCATGTTCTGTTGGAGGAAGAACCCTCTGTTCCAGACACTGGATCTACTGCCGCAATCAATGCGGCTACCAAACTCCATGCCAAATGGAGAAGGAAAAATAGCATCTGCAGGCTTCTCATCCTGAATGCTATGGAGGACTCCCTAGCAGAATCCTACTCGAAGAAGGAACTTGCTAGAGACATATGGGAGTCTATGGAAAAACTGTATGAAGAAGACAGGAACAGGAGCAAAATGTTTGTGGTTGAAAAATATCACAAATTGCTCTTTGAGGACGAGAAGTCCATGTTGCCACAGGTGAAGAAATTTTTGAAGCTACGTCAGAAACTGGAAGACGAAGAGATGCCCCTTTCCGACAAGTTTGTCGTTGGAGGGATCGTCTCAAAACTTTCTGCTGGATGAAGTACCTTCTATGCAAGGATGCACAAAAAGAAGCTAGACATTAGCTTGGGAGATCTACTTCAAGAGATCCATGTTGAGGACGAGATGTGTTCCTAACAGAAGGTGGACACTCTGTCCAAACAGTTGGCTAAAGCCAATCTAGTGCAGACGAGAGATCCCAAGGGGAAGCAGGCGGCTTCTCATCCCAAGAAGAAGGACTTCACTAATCTAAAAGTGAAGGGTCCTTCATTCAAGCAACAGAAGACTAAGTTCCACGTGACTTGTTACAATTGTGGCAAGAAAGGCCACTACAAGAGTGAATGCAGATCTAAGCCTAAACAATCAGAAAGGTGAGCCTAATAAGGTTTCATTGGTTTCTAACTTTGTTGCTATGATCGTACAGGTCACAACTGTGGGGGTTGACTCTGACTGGTGGATAGACACTGGTGCGACTTGCCATGTCTGTTCTGGCAAGGAATGGTTCGTCACGTACCAGCCGATATCTGAGAAGGTTGTCATGGCGAACCAGGCCCAAGCTGAAGTTCTGGGGATCGGGACCGTGGAACTGAAACTCACTTCTGGGAACACTCTGACGCTTCAAGGTGTGAAGCATGTTCCGGCGATTGCCAAGAACCTGATCTCTGGAAGCATGCTCTGCAACGCAGGCTTGTGGATGGACATCAATGCTGGTCAGATGGTGATGTCCAAGAAAGGAACATACTTCGGGAAGGCTTATCAAACCGAAGGAATATTTAAAATTCAGCTTGTCAACCAGTTTGATGACATTAATGCAGTTGTATTTTCTGATTATTCTCTTAAGTTGTGGCATAATAGACTAGGACATGTTCATTGTAAAAGAATTAACAAAATATCTAGTCTAGAACTTATCTCCAAATGTGGGGGTAAGGTGGAGAAGTGTGAAGTATGTGCTCAGACGAAGATCACAAGAAAACCCTTTCATCGGGTCAATCGAAGCACAGATCTTCTGGAGTTGGTGCACTCCGATATCTGTGACTTCAAACATTTTTCCACGAAGGCCGGGATAAAGTATTTCATAACCTTCATCGACGACTTCTCAAAATACGCGTTCGTCTACTTGCTCAAGTCTAAAGACGAAGCCTTCGAGAAGTTCAGAGAGTTCAGGGCCGAAGTTGAACGGCAGACTGGACAACAACTCAAGAGGTTGAGAAGTGATCGAGGTGGAGAGTACAGGTCTCATGAATTTTCATCGTTCTACAAAGAACATGGAATCATATGCGAGACTACGGCTCCATATTCTCCTCAATCCAATGGAGTAGCAGAGAGGAAGAACCGAATATTAACAGAAATAATGAATTCTATGCTTCTTACTACAGGTCTTCCAAAATGCTACTGGGGAGAAGCTGCATTAACGACCGCTTTTATTCTGAATAGAGTGCCACATGCAACTTCGGACGTAACTCCTCATGAACTCTGGTTCAAAGTCAGACCAAACTTGAATGTCATTCGAGTGTGGGGGTGTCTGGCGTATGTGAAGCTCCCAGATCTGAAGATTCAGAAGCTAGGGACAAGGACTACGAAGGCGATCTTCTTGGGATATCCCGAGAAGAGTGATGCTCGGAGATTTCTTGATATTGAGTCAAATCATATCATCGAATCTCGCGATGCTGAATACTTTGAAGACAAGTTTGTAAAAGACAAAAATATTATTCTTTCGGACATTCCAGAAAATAATGTAGGTGCAAATGAGACTGAAATCTCATATGGGCCAGTAGTCCAAGAAGAAGCTGTTGTTGATGAAACAACTCTTGTACCAGAACTCGCAGAGCCGTCAGCTAAGCGAGCGAGAAGATCGAAAGACTTTGGAGATGACTTTGTCACCTATCATGTGGAAACAGACCCGCTTACCTATGATGAGGCGATGAAGACCAGAGATGATATCTTCTGGGAGGAGGCAGTAAATGACGAGTTTGACTCTATCACCTCCAATAACACATGGGTGTTGGTAGATCTACCTGAAGGAGAAAAGCCCATCGGATGTAAATGGATCTTCAAGAAGAAGATGAAGACAGATGGAACTATTGACAAGTTCAAGGCTAGGCTGGTATCCAAGGGATTTTCTCAGAAACAGGGGATAGACTACTTTGACACGTATGCTCCAGTAGCTCGAATGACCACCATCAGGATGTTAATCGCTCTAGCAGCTATACATAAGTTGGTGATACATCAGATGGATGTAAAGACATCATTCCTGAATGGGGAGCTGACCGAAGAGATTTACATGCAACAGCCAGATGGATTTGTCGTCAAAGGTCTTGAAGACAAAGTCTGCAAGTTAGTGAAATCATTGTATGGTTTGAAGTAAGCTCCCAAGATGTGGCATGAGAAGTTTGACAAAGTTATTAGGTCAAACGGCTACAGAGTCAGCGAGACGGACAAATGTGTTTACACAAAGTTTGCTGATGGAAGAGGAGTCATCGTTTGTATGTACATGGACGACATGCTAATCCTAGGGACGGATATAGGATGTGTCACGGAGACAAAGAAGTTCCTCTCAACCAAGTTCAGTATGAAGGACTTGGGGGATGCAGATGTCATCTTGGGCATAAAGATCATCCGGACAAACACTAGAGTAGCGCTGTCACAATCTCACTACATTGAGAATATGCTCACACGCTATGGGTATAAGGATCTTCCAGGGATCGATACGCCATACAGGTGTGATCAGAAGCTGAAGCCAAACTCGAGGAAAAGCGTCAAGCAGCTGGAGTATTCTAGCGTTATCGAAAGTTTGATGTACGCAACCACTGCCACAAGGCCTGACATAGCTTTCGCCGTGGGAATGTTGAGTCGGTTCACGAGCAACCCAGGGATTAAGCACTGGAAAGCTGTGAAGCGGGTGATGAGATATCTCAATAAGACTCAGACATATGCACTGTACTACAACGGATATCTGACAGTAGTGGAAGGCTTCGGTGATGCTAGCTGGTGTTCAGAGGTGGAAAGCGAGAGATCCACAGGTGGATATGTCTTTTCCTTGGGTGGAGCTGCTATATCATGGAAGTCAAAGAAGCAGACTATACTCTCTCGTTCCTCCATGGAATCTGAATTCTATGCACTTGAAACTGTAGCAGATGAAGCAGAATGGCTTCGGGAGCTCATGTATGATCTTCCAGTGGTTGGGGCTCAGATACCGACGATACCGATATACTGTGACAACCAGGCGACTGCGGCGGTAGCATCAAATGACCTCTTCAACGGAAAGAAGAGGACTGTGCGGTTGAAGCACAGGGCAGTACACGATCTTATCAAAAGAGGTGTAATTGCAGTAATTGATGTTCGGAGTCAGGAGAACCTGGCAGATCCGTTCACAAAGGGCCTTAAGCGCCAGTTGGTCGATGACACAGCTTGTAAAATGGGCTTGAAGGTATTCTGATAGTGTGTCTTTATAATCCTACCATAAAGTTTTATGCTATTAGTTCAAAGAGAAATCTACTAGGCATCTAACTTTTGGTTCAAAGGAGGATCACTGACCGGGAAACTATCAGGTAACAGTGGGTACTTATTCTCTGGAACATGGAAGGGATACAGACCCATAACCACTTTTCTCTACTATATATTTTCTGCGGAAAAAATAGATCCTGTGGAAGGTTGGCTTAAACGCCTTAATGAGTTCTCAGGCAGAGTGAATGCCTGGTGTGCTTTACAGGAAGCACGGTAGAGCAGCACTACAAGGAGTAAAACTTCATACTATAGTGGGGTGACTCCACCATGAGGTTCCCAGGTAGGGGTAATGCCTCAGCTTTGCAAGCCAAGTCATAGCGGCGTAGCACCGTAAATAGGCAGGTAGCCTAATGCTGTATGACGTAATTAAAGAGTTGTAGACAACACTACAAAGGGGAGGATGGCCCCATGTTACAGTGGCACGACACCACGATGAGGTACCCAGGTAGGGGTAAAGCCTCGGCATTGCAAGCCATGTCGTTGCGGCGTAACACCGCAAGGAAGCCTTAGGCTTCATGCTGAGTAGATTGGCACTACAAAGAGGCTGAGACCTCATGCTATAGTAGTATGACACTACGATGAGGTTCCCAGGTAGGGGTAATGCCTCGTCTTCAGGCCATGTCATAGCGGCGTAGCACCGCAAGGAAGCGCAAGGCTTCATGCCATATCTCTTTAATAAAGAACTCACCTATAGTGTATGGAAAGAGATATCAGGCCGTCTCTTAAGGGTAAACTTGTAGACGCCCAAAATTATACACTAAAACCAGGCTGGCACAGGGCCTTTAATGTACAGCCAGAAGCACACGTAACTACACTTTGTGAGTGGGAAGAATTACAATTGTGGTGCAGAATTCAAGGCGTAGTCCATTCTTGTATCACTTTGTTATTTAACCCATACAGGAAGATTCAAGTCGTCAGCGACATCTATCCTAATACAAAATGGACACATATATATGTTGTGATATATGGAGGATTGTTGGTGCTTTCTTTACATGGAGAGAGCTTGCTCTCAACATGCCTTGTAAAATTTTAGTCCCACATCGGAAATACACCATGAGTTATCTCAACATATATAATTGGTTGTGTTGTTGAGAGATGCACATGGGGTGGTGACCCTAAGGAGGAAACCATGTGGGTGATTTTACTAGGAGGTAAGAATAAGGCTCCAAGGGTTAAGCATTAATGCTTTTGTCATTCTCTTGGATTAATTACATTTGGAGCTAAGCCCCAAAGGGACTTAGCGACTCGGACTCGGACTCGGACTCGGACTCGGGCTCATGGGCTCATGAGGCGTAATGTGGTATTTTGTTGGCGCACTTTGCACTTAGCACGTCAGCAGTCATGCGACTCATATGCGGTCATGCGGTCTTATGCGACATGCGGCTCATATGCGACCTCATGCGGCCATACGGCCACGCGACCATGCGGTATGCGGCCATGCGGTTCATGCGGCCATGCGGCCCATGCGGTCCATGCGACTCATGTGGTCCATGTGGTCCATACGGTCTATGCGGCCCATGCGGTCCATGCGGCTCATGCGGCTCATGCGGTCCTTGCGGCCATGCGGCTCATGCAGCTCATGCAGCCAGGCTGCTGCTGCCACATGGAGGGTTCCGCTGACTGTGCAGACTACATGTCAGTTATGGAAAAACTGATTCAATGCGATTAATTCAGATCCTATCTTTGTGAGATTTGAATTAATTTCGTTGCTATCTTTGTGGGATTTGAATTAATCTTGTTACTATCTTTTTGGGATTTGATTCAATCTTTTCATAACTGAAGAGGCGGCTAGGGTTTCCACCCTCTCTTTATAAATACTCTCTTCTGGCCTCCTTTGTGGTTACTACAAAAATATAAGTCAGAAAAGGAGAAAGAGAGAGAGAGTGCTGCCGCCATTGCAAGTCCATCCGAGGAGTCAGAACAGAGGTGACTTCGAGCGTTCCATAAGTTCTTCAAACTTGCTAGTTCCTGGAAGCTGTTCGTGTGGGACGAGTCTTGCTTTGAGCAACGGTGTTTTGACACCCCAGCAATTTTCTTCTTTTCATCTTTCTCTAGATTATTGTACCTCGTTCTGTCCCAATTGCAACACGTTTGTAAGAAAGAACGAGAGATCTTCTCTTCTCTATTTTCCTCCTCCATATTGTAATCGGATTATTTGGTTTTTGTATCATCGTAGATCTCTGTTGCATATGTTTTACCATCTTTGATCAAGCTCCGGGACTAACACAAAATGCCACATTACGCCTCATGAACCCATGAGCCCGAGCCCGAGTTCGAGTCCGAGTCCGAGTCGCCAAGCCCCTACGGGGCTTAGCTCCAATGGAAATTAATTTTCCAAGAGCAAAAAGCATGAATGCTTTACTTGGAGCCTTATCCTTACCTCCTAGTAAAAATCACCCACATGGTTCCCTCCTTAGGGCCACTACCCCATGTGCATATCCCAACAACACTTACAAGTATATATATTGAGATAACTCATGGTGCACTTTCCGTTTGGGACTAAACTTTACTAAGTATGTTGAGAGCAAGCTCTCTTCATGTCAAGGAGCAAGAGCACCAACAAAATTTATATTATATTTTTTTCTTAAAAAATTGCATAGAAATCATTACACTTCGTTAAAATTGCACCAAAATTAATAAAGTTTTAAAAATTACCATCACTGGCACAAAAAACATCCTTTAAAAGGTCATTTTCATAGCACATACGTCATCGTCTCTTCGTAAACCACCTAATCCCTTCCTAATCCTTCCTAAATCATTCCTAAATAGGTCATTTTCATATCAACTGGAAATAATTCTAATCTAACTCAAATGGAGTTTCTTGTAACCATAGGTTTGAAAGTCCAATGGAAAACTCTTATCTTAGAACATCTCCAACTCTATTATCTTGTAATGTGTTGTGATTCAAGTGGGGCATTAGCCGCAAGACGATGTCTTTTCCTAGGTGGCAAGACTATTTTCAAAAAATGTAATAAAGTAGAAAAAAATCTTCAATGCTAAAGTATTGTAATACTTTCTTTTTTTCAACTTCGAAGACAACTTCTCTGCTTTTTAAATATTTTTTAATTCATAATTGATGACATCGAGGTGACATTGTCAAGTGCATTGTCTAGAACTAGACAACCTTACTTGATAATAACATTGGAGAAGAATAAAAAATTTTGTCATTCCTATAGAGAACAACTTTTTTTTTTCGAAGTCACATTAGGGTTGGAGTCTGGAGATGCTCTTATAAAACCTTTTTAGAAGCCAGACCCAACAGACTTGATGCAAAGTCCAACCTGTATTATTTTATGTTACGTACATGTAGAGCTGTCAAGTGGGCTGGCTGGACCAACTCGACCCAAATTTAGGCAGGTCGGGTCTGAACCAGGTCTCCCAGACCCATGCACTATAACGGGCCACGCTGTAGTGTCCCGCTCCTCACAGTTCACTATATAATACCCGTGGCTTGTTGACTCACTCTTGACTGAGTATTGGGGAAACCTTGTCGGTATCGATTGATCGTGGACAAAATATAATGTATCTTTCCAACTCATGGATCGACTTATATTGGAATGAGTCCAAGAGTTTTCGTTTAATGTTTTCGATGCTTGATTTTCATTAATGCATTTTGATGTTGATTTTGGATGATTGGTTTCATTATTCGCTTTCATTGCAATTTGCATTCATTCTGAATCTTGAGAGAAAGAGATCAAAATATGCTAATCAAATGTTGGTGTCAATGTAGGACGCATAGGCACTGCGTGAAGCCCCCCTTCTCTCAATTTTTATTTTTATTTTGGTGAGTTGTTTTGACCGTGCGATTATTTATCTTCACACCTTAATAAAATTAATCTCTAGTCCACTCTATTGTTGCGTCCCGTTGATCAATGACACCGTAATAACAAAAGATAAGCTAAAAAATGTACTACATGCTGAAACATAAAGCTGTTGCCATGTTTGAGTAAATAAACTTGCTTACATGTCTCATTTTATTATTGCTGCAAAGATGGAAATGTATAATAGAACTGCTAATGTTACAAAGAGATACATGATAGAGATGATATGGTTTGCCATATAGAGAACATATATGAGAGTAGATGACAATCCTTACTAATGCATAATTGTCATATTATAGAGAATTTATTTTTAGGTCTTGGACAACTTTTTGCACAATGGCAATCCCATGACTGGTTTCGAGTCAATGGAATCTTTCGGCCTAGAAGGATTAGAGGAACTGTACTGCTCCTCTCCGCACGATGCATTACACTGAGTCGATTGATTCGTAGAGTATAGCAAATATATAACTACCAACATACAGTCAGTATACCTAGCCAATATATTGTCTAAATCAAGTTTGAATAGTGATATGAACACTTGACCTACATCATGTTAAAAAAACAAGGAAGGGACAAAATCTGGCTTAGTATCTTAAGACTGCAAGTCCGATAAATAAGGTATTTGTAATTTAAGAATGTTTTTTAAGATTTAGAAGGATGTCTCTCTAATCAATTGCATATTAGCTACACTTAATAAGTTCATCTCACATCTAAACCGACTTCTATGATAACCAAAAAAAGGTTTTATTTGTTACTTTTAAGTTGCCCAATACTCCAGTTCAAAGAAAATTTCAGTATTACTATAACTGGCTAAGAAAACTAATAAAAGGCAAAACAGTAGGGAATCATAGGCATTTCCAAAGAAAAAAAATGCATCTTAATCTTTTAGAATTTGACAAGTTTACATGACCACGAGAAAGGATTACAAGTATATTATACGCACAAACTTAATTTTGCACTGCTCGTTTATAACAGAAGGCTTCATATACACAACTTATTTTTGCACAACATGTTTTTATGAGAATGCTTGACATAAATTAGGATTTCGGTATTGGTAATTTTGTAAAGACCATAAAAGAACTTTAGAGATCTATAATAAAAATAAGAAATAAGAAATAAAATAGAAAATAGAAAATAAGAAATAAGAAGTAAATAAAATATAAAAATAAAAATAAATAAAAAGTAAAAAAGTAAAAAAATAAAAAAATAAAAATAAAAAACAAAAATAAAAAATAAAAAATAAAAAATAAAAAATAAAAACATCCTGTCCTTCCCCATCACCTCCTCTAAGTCACTGTAGAAAGAAAACTTCGCCATCAGCCGGTAATCTCTCTCGGCTGGATTTGATTTCACGTCGTCAAAAATCTTCTTCTAAACAAAGAAAATAAAGATATTTAAGTCACTGTAGAAAGAAAACTGTAGAAAAAAAATCTAAACATCATGTCCGTCCCCGTCACCTAAAAACTTCGCCGGTAATCTCTCCCAGCTGGATTTGATTTCACGTCGTCAAAAATCTTCTTCTAAATAAAGAAAATAAAGATATTTAAGTATATATATATATATATATATATATATATATATATATATATATATATATATAAACTGCTATATAAACTATTAAAAAAACAATAATAAAAGAAAGGAACTACTTACCACAGAAAAAGAAAGCAACTATTTACCACAAAAAAAAGAAAGATAGCCAATGTTGAGTAGAGAGATCATTTCAACAAAATTTAAGAAATGCACTTCGTCCACCTCTGTGTCCCCGAATAGTGATCGGCCGATAGAGTGTTGTCCTACTTCCCCACCTTCCAATAGTTTTAAAAAAACAGTAAGAAAACTAACAAATATAATATTTTTTGTTTGCTTGTTTGTTTGTCTACTTACTCGATTCCATCCCGATCATAGTGGTTTACCATGACATTGGAGAAATTATCAAATTTAGCACATGGGAAAAGTTGAAATGCCTTCCTAATGTAATCAATAACATATGTGAATTCTTTTAAAGCTAACATAGTGGTCCCTATAACAGAATATTATAGAGAGAGATGAGTAATTACAGAACAAACTATAAATTTTAAATAAATGTAACAGACTATAGAGAAACGGAGCTGTTACGTTGCCCCTTCCTTATAGGAAATTAGAGCAAGCAAAAACACAACCATACTGATATTAAGAAAGAAATGAAGAGGAACGAGTTCACGTCTATACCTCTGCGTGGTCTCACAGTGATTAATGAGAAGGAGGCTCTTAGGGGGGGGGGCAGCTAGGGTTTTCTCTGTGTGAAGAAGAACGAAGAAAAGAAGGTGTATATATAGAGGGGGGAGAAGGCTTGACAGCTGGCTCAGGGAGTGGTTAGGTCGCCGTAGTTAGGTCGCGTGGACTGCCTGCAACTTCTGTGCCTTGCACAGAGGTTCACAGGAGCGCTCCTACGCGGGCGAAGAAGACCATGAATAGGAAAATATCCGTTGGTTCGTTCGGGTTTAGGTTATGTTAGAACCGGGGAACAATTTTTCAATAGAAAACTGAACGAAACAGTTGTAAGAACAATGTTCCAACACGACGCTTCAAGGAAGGTGCGTAACAGATATCCTTGAAGGATTCTGGAATACAAAAATCTAAAAAGATTTCGTAAACGTAGCAATCGATAGCAGTGCTTCTAAGAAGAAGATGCTGGCCGAATTGCTAAAGGCAGCAGTGAAGGTGACAGACGAAAAATGGAAGGTGGTGGCCTGCTGGGGTGTCAAAAACACCAGTGCTCAAAGCTAGATCCGCCCACACGGTCAGCTTCCAGGAACCAGCAAGTTCGAATGAACTCTGGAACGCTCTGAAAAATTGCTCTAAGATGGACTGCTCGGAACGATGACGGACTGCGGTTGCACGAGGAAAGACACGGTGCGCAGCAGCTCTCTCTTCCTGAATTTCTGAAATCTTCGAAGTGTTGTGAGAGAGAAGAGAGGCTCTGAATATATAGCTACTGATATAACTGTCCAGATCTGAAATGTGTGCCACGATATAATGTCAGATCCACAAATCCAGGATCAGTTACGAATCAGTCAGAATGTGGAAGGCCACGAACTGCACGAGTTGTGCCAATTTTACGTGTTGTGCGTGCGCCTTCAGTGCATACTGCGCACACTGTGCGCACTGCGCACGCGGCACAAGCTGGCGCAACTCGGCACACCTGTGCAACCTGGCGCACCTGCGCAACTCGTGCAACCGGGCGCAACCTAGCACACCTGCGCAACTCGCGCAACCTGGCGCAACCGCGCACGCACGCAACCTGGCGCAACTGCACAACCTGGCACAACCGCGTACGCGCACATCCTGGCGCAACCGCACACGCGCGCACCCTGGGTGCGTCACGTGGCCGCGCATGTGGCTCGCGCAACGAGCGCAACTTAAGCGCACTATGCACCTAGCGACGAGCTGACGTGCAAAGTGCAAAGTACGCCAATAAAATGCCACATTACCCTTCATGAGCCCATGAGCCCGAGTCCGTGTCCATGTCCGAGTCCGAGTCGCTAAGCCCCTACGGGGCTTAGCCCCAATGGAAATTAATTTTTCAAGAGCAAAAAGCATGAATATTTTCCTTGGAGCCTTATCCTTACCTCCTAGTAAAATCACCCACATGATTCCCTCCTTAGGGTCACCACCCCATGTGTATACCTCAACAACACATACAAGTATATATGTTGAGATAACTCATGGTGCTTTTCCAATGTGGGACTAAACTTTGCTAGGCATGTTGAGAGCAAACTCTCTTCATGTCAAGGAGCAAGAGCACCAACAATCCCCACATATCTTAACATATATATGTGTCTAGGGTTGAGCGTTCCCCACAGTAACTGTCCATTTTGTATTAGGATAGATGTCACCGACGACTTGAATCTTCCCGCATGGGTTGAATAACAGTGTGATACAAGAATGGACTATGCCTTGAATTCTGTACCACAATTGTAGTTCTTTCCACTCACAAAGTGTAGTTACATGTGCTTCTGACTGCATATTAAAGGCCTTGTGCTAGCCTGATTTCAGTGTATAATTTTGGACGTCTACAAGTTTACCCTCAAGAGACGGCCTGATATCTCTAACCATACACTATAGGTAAGTTCTTTATTAAAGAGACATGGCATGAAGCCTTGCGCTTTCTTGCGGTGCTACGCTGCTATGACATGGCCTAAAGCCGAGGCATTACCCCTATCTGGGAACCTCATCGTAGTGTCATACTACTGCAGCATGAGGTCACAGCCCCTTTGTAGTGCCATTCTACCTAGCATGAAGCCTAAGGCTTCCTTGCGGTGTTACGCCGCAACGACATGACTTGCAAGGCCGAGGCTTTACCCCTACCCGGGTACCTCATCGTGGTGTCGTGCCACTGTAACATGGGGTCATCCTCCCCTTTTTAGTGCTGTCTACAACTCTTTAGTATCATTATACAACATTAGGCTACCTGCCTATTTGCGGTGCTACGCCGTTATGACTTGGCTTGCAAAGCTGAGGCATTACCCCTACCTGGAAATCTCATAGTGGAGTCATCCCATTGTATCATAAATTTTACTCCTTGTAGTGCTGCGCTACCGTGCTTTCTATAAAGTACACCAGGCATTCACTCTGCCTGAGAACTTATTAAGGCATTTAAGCCACCCTCAACACAGGATCCGTTTTTCGCAGAAAACATATAGTAGACAACAGTGGTTATGGGTCCGTAACCCTTCCATGTTCCCAAGAACAAGTACCCACTGTTACCTGATAGTTTTCCAGTCAGTGGTCCTCCCTTGAACCAAAAATTAGATGTCTAGTAGATTTCTTTTTGAACTAATAACATAAAACTTGATGGTAGGATTACAAAAACATACTATCAGAATGCCTTCAAGCCCATCTTTCCTGCTGTGTCTTCAACCAGCTGACGCTTGAGGCCCTTCGTGAACGGATCTGCCAGGTTTTTCTGGCTCCGAACATCGATTACTGTAATGACACCTCTCTTGATGAGATCGTTCACTGCCCTGTGCTTTAACCGCACAGTTCTCTTCTTTCCGTTGAAGAGATCATTTGATGCCACCGCCGCAGTCGCCTGGTTGTCGCAGTACATCGAAATTGCCGGTATCTACTCTCCAACTACTGGAAGATCATATATGAGCTTCCGAAGCCATTCTGCTTCATCTGCTGCGGTATCAAGTGCAAAGAACTCAGATTCCATAGAAGACCGCGAGAGCATAGTCTGCTTCTTCGACTTCCACGATATAGCAGCTCCATCCATTGTGAAAATGAATCCACCAGTGGACCTTTCGCTCTCCAACTCTGAGCACCAGCTGGCATCACTGAAGCCTTCTACTACTGGCGGCTCTTCGCTGAAGTGCAGTGCATATGTCTGAGTCTTCTTGAGATATCTCATCACACGCTTCACATCTTTCTAGTGTTCAGCGCCTGGATTGCTTGTGAATCAACTCAGCATTCCCACAACGAAAGCTATGTCAGGCCTAGTTGCAGTAGTGGCGTACATCAAACTTCCGATGATGCTAGCGTACTCCAATTGCCTGATGCTTTCCTTCGAGTTTGGCTCCAGCTTTTGATCACTTCGGTACGGCATATCAATAATAGGAAGATCATGATACCCGTATCGAGTGAGTATCTTCTTAATGTAGTGAGATTGTGACAGTGCCAATCCAGTGTCTGTCCGGATGATCTTGAGTCCCAAGATAACGTCAGCATCCCCCAAGTCCTTCATACTGAACTTTGTCGAGAGGAACTTTTTTGTCCCAGTGACACAGCTTATATCCTACCTAGGATTAGCATGTCGTCCACGTATAGACAAACGATGACTCCTCTTCCGTCAACAAATTTAGTATAGACACACTTGTCTGTTTCGCTGACCCTGTAGCCGTTTGACCTTAGAACTTTGTCAAACTTCTCATGCCATATTTTGGGAGCTTGCTTTAAGCCGTATAGAGATTTTACCAACTTGCAGACTTTGTCTTCTAGGCCTCTGACGATAAATCCTTCTGGCTGTTGCATATAAATCTCCTCGGTCAGCTCGCCATTCAGGAATATTATTTTTACATCCATCTGGTGTATCACCAGTTTGGGTATTGCTGCAAGGGCAATTAACAATCTGATGGTTGTCATTCGTGCTACTGGAGCATATGTGTCAAAGTAGTCGATCCCTTACTTTTGAGAAAATCCCTTGGCCACTAGCCTGGCCTTGAACTTGTCAATGGTTCCATCAGCTTTCATCTTCTTCTTGAAGATCCACTTACATCCGATGGATTTTGCTTCTTTGGGTAAATCAACTAACACCCATGTGTTATTGGAGGTAATTGAGTCAATTTTATTATTTATTGCCTCCTTCCAGAAGACAACATCTATGGTCTTCATCGCCTCATCATAGGTAAGCGGATCTGCTTCCACATAATAGGTGACGAAGTCATCTCCGAAGCTCTTCGGCCTCCTTGTTCGCTTCGTCGACGGCTCAGCGAGTTCTGGTTCAATTGTTGTTTCTCCACCAACAACTTCATCTTGGACTACTGGCTCATATGAGATCTCAGTCTCATTTGCACCTACATCATTCTCCGAAATATCTGGAAGAATAATGTTTTTATGTCTTGCAAACTTGTCTTAAAAGTATTCAGCATCGTGAGATTCGATGATATGATTTGACTCAATATCAAGAAATCTCCGAGCATCACTCTTATCGGCATAACCCAAGAAGATCGCCTTCGTAGTTCTTGTCCCCAGCTTTTGAATCTTCAGATCTGAGAGCTTCACATAAGCCAGACACCCCCACACTCGAATGACATTCAAGTTAGGTCTGACTTTGAACCAGAGTTCATGAGGAGTTATGTCAGAAGTTGCATAAGGCACTCTATTCAGAATGAAAGTGGTCGTTAATGCAGCTTCTCTCCAGTAGCATTTTGGAAGACCTGCAGTTAGCAGCATTGAGTTCATCATTTCTGTCAACGTTCGGTTCTTCCTCTCTGCTACTCTATTAGATTGAGGAGAATACGGAGCAGTAGTCTTGCAGATGATTCCATTTTTTTGCAGAATGATACGAATTCATAAGACCGATATTCTCCGCCTCGATCACTTCTCAACCTCTTGAGTTGTTATCCAGTTTGTCGTTCAGCTTCGGTCCTGAACTCCTTGAACTTCTCGAACGCTTCGTCTTTGGACTTGAGCAAGTAGACGAATGCGTACTTAGAGAAGTCATCGATGAAGGTTATGAAATACTTCATCCCTGCTTTTGTAGAGAATTGTTTGAAGTCACAGATATCAGAGTGTACCAACTCCAGAAGATCTGTGCTTCGATTGATCCGATAAAAAGATTTTCTAGTGATCTTTGTCTGAGCACATACTTCACACTTCTCTACCTTACCCTCACATTTGGAGATAAGTCCTAAACTAGACATTTTGTTTATTCTTTTACAATGAACATGTCCTAGCCTATTATGCCACAACTCAAGAGAATAATCAGAAAGAGCGATTGCAATGATTTCATTAGACTGGTTTACAAGCTAAATTTTAAACATCCCTTCGGTTTGATAAGCCTTCCCGAAGTATGTTCCCTTCTTGGACATCACCATCTGACCAGTATTAATGTCCATCCTCAAGCCTGCATTGCTAAGCAGACTCCCGGAGATCAAGTTCTTGGCAATCACCGGAACATGCTTTCCTCCTTTAAGCGTCAGAGTATTCCCGGAAGTGAGTTTAAGCTCCACAATCCCGATCCCCAGAACTTCAGCTTGGGCCTGGTTCGCCATGACAACCTTCTAAGAAGTTGGCTGGTACGTGACGAACCATTCCCTCCCAGAACAGACATGACAAGTCGCACCGGTGTCTATCCACCAGTCAGAGTCATCCCCCACAATTGTGACCTGAGCGATCATAGCAACGAGGTTAGAGACCAAAGAAACCTTACTAGGCTCACCTTTCTCTGATTGTTTGGACTTGGATCTGCATGCATTCTTGTAGTGGCCTTTCTTGCCATAATTGAAGCAAGTCACGTGGGACTTGGACTTCTGTTGCTTGAATGAATGATCCTTCCCTTTCAGATTAGTGGAATCCTTCTTTTTGTGATAAGAAGCCACCTGCTTTCCCTTGGGCTCTCTCGTCTGCACCATATTGGCCTTGTCCAACTGTTTGGACAGAGTGTCCATCTTCTGTTGAGAACGCATCTCGTCCTCAACATGGATCTCTTGAAGGAGATCTTTCAAGCTGATATCCAGCTTCTTCCGGTGCATTTTTGCATAGAATGTACTCCATCCTGCGGGAAGTTTAGAGACAATCTCTCCAACGACAAATTTGTCGACGAGGGATATTTTCTTGTCTTCTAGCTTCTGGCGCAGCTTCAAGAACTCTTTTACCTGAGGCAGCATTGCCTTTTCGTCTTCAAAGAGCCACTTATGGTACTTCTAGACGATGAAGATTTTTGATCTATTGTCGTCATCTTCATACAGCTTTCCCAAGGACTCCTAGATATCCCTGGCAGAAGGATTCTTGGAGTATGACTCTGCCAGGGAGTCCTCCATTGCATTCAGAATCAATAGCCTACAAAGACTGTTGTCCCTTCTCAATTTGGTCAATTTGACTTGTGCAGTAGCAATGGTATCTGCTGTACCACCTTCTAGAGTCGTTAGTCCTTCTGGAATCGTTGGTTCAGTCTCAATCAGCACATGATCGACGTCCACCAGTTGCAGATTGAGGGTGATTTTTCTCTTCCATATTTGAAGGTATTCTCCGTCGAACTTTTCTAGTTTGTTAAAGTTGGTATCGAGGAGAGAGGCACGATTGTTTCCATTGCGCTGGTCTAGCTTTGAGATTGTTAGAACCGGGGCACAATTTTTCAATGGAAAACTGAATGAAACAGTTGTAAGAACAGTGTTCCAACGCAACGCTTCAAGGAAGGTGCATAACAGAGATCCTTGAAGGATTCTGGAATACGAAAATCTAAGAAGATTTCATAAACGTAGCAATCGATAGCAGTGATTCTAAGAAGAAGATGCCGGCCGAATTATTAAAGGCAGCAGTGAAGGTGACAGGCGAAAGATGGAAGGTGATAGCCTGCTGGGGTGTCAAAAACACCAGTGCTTAAAGTTAGATCCGCCCACACGGTCAACTTCCAGGAACCAGCAAGTTCGAATGAACTCTGAAACGCTCTGGAAAATTGCTCTAAGATGGACTGTTCGGAACGATGACGGACTGCGTTTGCACGAGGAAAGACACGGTGCACAACAACTCTCTCTTCTCTCTTCCTGAATTTCTGAAATCTTCGAAGTGTTATGAGAGAGAAGAGAGGCTCTGAATATATAGCTACTGATGTAACTGTCCAGATCCAAAATGTGTGCCACGACATAATGTCAGATCCAAAAATCCAGGATCAGTTACGAATCAGTCAGAACGTGGAAGGCCACGAACTGCGCGTGCGCCTTCAGCGCATACTGCGCACACTGAGCGCACTGCGCACGCGGCGCAAGCTGGCGCAACCCGGCACACCTGTGCAACCTGGCGCAACCGGGCGCAACCTGGCGCACTTGCGCAACTCGTGCAACCTGGCGCAACCGCGCGCACCCTGGGTGCGCAAGTGACTCGCGCAACTTAAGCGCACTATGCGCCTAGCGACGAGCTGACGTGCTAAGTGCAAAGTACACCAACAAAATGCCATATTACGCCTCATGAGCCCATGAGCCCAAATCCGTGTCCGAGATGCTAAGCCCCTACGGGGCTTAGCCCCATAGAAATTAATTTTCCATGAGCAAAAAGCATGAATGCTTTCCTTGGAGCCTTATCCTTACCTCCTAGTAAAATCACCCACATGATTCCCTCCTTGGGGTCACCTCCCCATGTGCATATCTCAACAACACATACAAGTATATATGTTGAGATAACTCATGGTGCTTTTCCAATGTGGAACTAAACTTTGCTAGGCATGTTGAGAGCAAACTCTCTTCATGTCAAGGAGCAAGAGCACCAACAGGTTATCGGATCGGGAAGGCCAAATATCTACTTTAACCAGTCTCAGTTGCACATATACTCGCGTCTTGCAATAAAAGTGCTTTAATTTCTGCTCATGGGATGTTAGCGTAACACACAAATCCATATTTTATAATAATAATACAAGGAGACTTTTGACGAGTTTCAAATCAAAGACCTCAGCTCTAACATTATCTGATAAATTCATATGATCATCAATTTCAAATGCGACCAGGGAATGCGGGTCCTTTTGAGAGGAACCTCCATTCCATGATGCATGTCAGCATGACGTAAAGTCTCCGAGTCTTGAGGCACTAGAAAAGAAAGAATCATTAAAAGCTTAATTGTATAAGCACATTTATGCATACAAGTTTGGACCAAAATATGACCTTTGTGCAATCCGTCAATTTTGCAGTTATTTGAGCTTGCGTGGGGTCGGCTCGTCAACGAGAGCAGAAAATCAGCATGCACAAGCATAGTTGGTTAAGTTAATAAATGGACTCTAAGAACAAACAACTGTTGGCCCAATGATGGTATCATGTTTTTGAATATGGTTAATATGTTAAGTTTAGCATTTCATTATCACTAATCTTCATACTATCGCTATAGCATTTCTACTTATACTTATACATTTGGTGATATGTGCCTATTGGTTTACATATTAGTGATATGAGCTTATCCTATCTTAAATTTAATCGGGTTGCCAAAATCAAAACTATGTTTTTGATTGTGGTCATTCAATTAAGTTTAATCATTATGATATCACTAACATTTATGCTATCACCTTAGCAATTATACTTAAACTCAGCATTGTCCTAATGTGCATTAAATCTATCATAGTTGCTACTATGTATATTGCTTTGTTCGTCTAACATGTACATGCAGAAAAGTAATAAGCAAGATCAATGTGGACATATGCAATGAAGAAATCATGGTGGGCCAAAGACGATGGATCCCATAAGATTTTTCTGAACCACCCGACGACATCTCTGGAGCCACGCACCGGGGGTTCCGACAGCTGTCGCCAAGGAAAAAAGCCAGCACCTATCAATGGAAGAAGCCAAGCCATGCCATCATCATTTCAAGACTGTAAAGAAGCCTGCACCTGCTTAAGTTTATCTGGAGTCTGTAATGAGTCTTAGGAATTATTGTAAACACAAGAAATGGATGGCAAAATCGAAAGCTAGGGCAGAAATAAGCCCAGGATCATTTTTGGTGGAAAACGGCATACCGACGGTATACCGGTTGTAGTGCCCCGTCCCTACATCGTGCCCCGTACTCTGTCCACGGGGTGCGCGAGAAAGGAACAATGTCGCTATCGATTCGGCCGGGATCGATAGGTCGGGATCGACCGAGTCGATCGAACGGGAACGGTTGAATTAAGATCCATTCCTCGTTATGGAATGTCTTCTTCGGAACCAAGTCCCATATTCAGCGGGTTGCGCCTCGAGGATTGACTCTGCGGCTGAGTCGGGAGAGACCTCCCGTTGCTCTGCTTTTCACGCCGCTTGCGTTGGTTTTGGCTTTGTTTCTGAATGCGTTTTCGTGAATGTTTTCGATGGTTTTCATGACTCGCATTTCTTATCGAACTCCTTGAATAATGCAGTGTTCTAATCGGTTGCTTGTGCGATTTCAGGTAATCGCGTAGGCGACGTCTAGCGCGTCCAACAAGTTCGCTCGCCAAGGTAAACTCAAGGTGAGTGGCTGACCCTCCTCTTCTCGACCCCCTTCTTAGGCAGAATCGATAGTGTTGGTACGAAGAAAAAGATAAATGCAAAGGCACGAAAGGCACGAACACGGGAAAAAGAATTGAGTTTTCAAAGAGAATGGTAGGCTATGTCTCAATCACTAAAAAGAAGAAAAATGGTCTTTGCACGGTCATGGACAACTTGTCGACAAGGTAGAGTTTCCCCGAACGGCAACCCGGGGCTACGGGACCGTTGCGGCCAAGAAAGGAAACAAATACAAAAGCTGTGCTGGGCACAACGTTAGGCGAGGACTTGCAGCGGGGCTCGCTACTCGCGCTGAAAGGGCCTCGTCTAATCAAAAGCAAAAAGGAGTCCACAATGGCTCTGGGAGCCAGTGACCAACACACGAAGTATAGCACTTAATATGCAAAAGATAACAATTGAAAGGAAAGAACATGGTAAGTTTCATAAGGCGCGACGCGGTCCGCCGGGGTAAGTTTCAACATAAAGTTCACTATGCTTGTCATTACTTGTTTGGAAATTCATTAGGACGGCTAGTAACATTCATACTCTAATGTCATATAAACTCTTCAACCAAATGAGAGCTTGGAATTTAAATAGCCACGCACCAGTACAAAGTGTAATGTACTGATCCTCGCTCTCCACGCAGGTATCCCGAACTACGAAGGGCGTGCCAACTAAAGCTCAAGGCGGCGTGCATTCTTTTGAAGCCTCGTCCGTGTGAAGGCTTGTTTTCTGGATTTCCTTTTGAAGAAGACCCGCACATCAGTCCAAAGAAAAATGACGACTCGACTTCCCGCCATAGCAGGTGGAAATATGTATTGGTTTTTGCTTGTATAAAAGGGTGTAATGTATGGAACGACTATCTCATCGGCGTTCATTTTTGTAAGTCGAAGTCATGTTGTAGCCCACGTGGCAATGATTGTAAAAAGAAGTCTATGTAAAGTTCATATTATCAATGAAAAGTCTATTTCCATTTCAAATGTGTTATTCAATTTCTCTGTGTACTCTAAATTGATGTTGTGTTTCGGATAACCTTATGATTATGCCTTATGTGAACGCAACTTAGGTTCGCACGGCATCACGCCCGGGGGACGACTATCGATTCGACAGAATCGGGGCGTGACATAATGGTATCAGAGCACGGCTTTACATCCTTTGACCTCGCGTCTAGAGTTTCAAACCATTGACCACGCAACGATGAGATAAGTTGTTCCATACAATGAGTCCGTAATAATTTGAGACTGATGCGTTGCCTTCGTATCGCAGAAGTGGCGGAACCCACGGCCGAGCAAGAACAGAGCGCTTCCAGTGGCTCTAGTAGCTCGCATCGTCGGCAGGCCGGACCTTCTAACGATACCATCGAAAGGATGCTGCGCATGATGGAGGCGCAGCGGAACCAGTCCGAGAACCGACATCAACGAGTAGAGGAACGACAGGCCCAGTTCGAAGCTCGCTTCGATGCGCACATCAAACTTCAACAAAAGCAGATGGATACCCTACAGCAGATCGTCCAGACGTTTGCGGCCAACGGAAATTCTGCGACGGCACCTACCGTCACCGTACCTACTACCACCGTGCCGACGATTCCACCCATTGAAGTCGACACGGCGGAGCCTGAGCTTCAACCAGCGGCACCAAAGAAGTACAACTTCGAAGTGTCAGAATTCAAGAAGGCGTGTCGCACCTCTTTCAGCGGCACCGAGGGTCCTTCCATTGCGATCGACTGGCTGGAAGAACTAGAAGACCACTTCGAGCTCCTCGGCATCGAAGAATCAAAGCAAGTTGCCTGCGCACAACTTCAACTACGGTTGAACGCGCACGACTGGTGGGCCGTGCGCAAGCGAGCGATTCGACCGGACAACACTACCGCGCCGATCTCTTAGGCCACGTTCCGCAAGGCTTTCGAACTCGAGTACCTTCCGTCCGCCGTTCGCCAAGCAAAAGAAAATGAATTCATGTCTTTGAAGCAGGGGAGCAGGACGGTGCAACAGTACGCCGCAGAGTTCAATAAATTGTCCAAGTTCGCTGGTGCGTTTCTGCCTACTGAAGAGTGCCGCGTACGACGGTTCGAAGTGGGACTGCGACAATCTATTGGTGCGCATGTCGGCGTCCCGGAGTACAAGACCACGGGCGAGGCTCTGAATCACGCTCTCCGTCTTGAGAGCCTGCTTTCTTCCGGTGCTGAAGACGTTGTGCGTCACTCCAATCACAAACGTCCTAGCTATACGGAAGGCAACAATCACGCGTCAAAGCGTCCACACACTGGCGGCTACCAAGGCAAGAACCCGTTACCACGATGCAGGAATTGCCATCAGCTTGGGCATACCGAAGACCACTGCTTTGCCAAGGCAGAGTGCTATGCTTGTGGGCGGAGGGGGCACTATGCCCGAGACTGCCCGAATCCTCGACCGAATCGCAATGGCCCTCCCCAACAAAACCGTCAGGAGAATCGAGTGCAGGCGCCTCGACCTACTCCGCCTGCCCAACCAAACCATCAAGATAGGCGTCAGAATGCACAAGGACGCGTCTATGCCATGACTCGGGATGAAGCGCTTGCATCAGACACAGTCGTGACAGGTATACTTAGTTTTAATAATGTGCCTGCTCGCGTATTATTTGATTCAGGTGCTTCGCATAGTTTCATAGCGGCGGACTTTGTCGCCGAGCATAAATTTCCGTTAGTATTATTAGATCTCGACCTTAGCGTGAGTACACCTTCGGGCACACCAATACTCACTAATTCAGCCTGTACCGACGGGATTATCTGTATCGGCGGTCAAAAGATCGGTCTGGACGTGATGGTCCTAGACATGAATGACTTCGATATCATTCTGGGGATGGATTGGCTCGGGCCGTGCAACGCAACCATAGACTGTGCCAAGAAGACGGTCACTTTCCGCATACCAGGAGTGCCTGAATTCTGCTTTTCGTGTGGTGAGGCGTCGTCGACCTGCATGTTGATCTCGGCAATCTCTGCTCGGAGGATGCTGCATTCTGGGTGCGAAGGCTACTTGGCGTCCGTCCGAGACATGCGACAGGAGGGTGCAAACGTAGGTCAGACCGACGTTGTGGCAGAATTCCCCGATGTGTTCTCGGACGAGCTACCCGGCATGCCTCCCGACCGAGAGATCGAGTTCAGCATCGATACATTCCCCGATACTCGACCGATTTCAAAGGCCCCGTACAGAATGGCCCCCGCCGAGCTGAAGGAGCTCAAGACCCAGTTACAAGAATTACTCGACAGGGGATTTATTCGGCCTAGTGTTTCACCGTGGGGAGCGCCCGTGTTGTTCGTGAAGAAAAAGGATGGGTCCATGCGTCTGTGCGTCGATTACCGAGAGCTGAACAAGGCCACCATCCGGAACAAGTATCCTTTGCCCCGCATAGACGACTTATTCGATCAACTGCAAGGCGCCTCGGTATTTTCGAAGATTGACCTCCGCTCGGGCTATCATCAGCTCAAGATCAAGTCGGACGACGTGCAAAAGTCAGCCTTTCGCACTCGGTACGGCCACTACGAGTTCCTGGTGATGCCATTCGGCCTAACAAACGCCCCTGCCGCCTTCATGGACCTAATGAATCGGGTGTTTCGACCCTTCCTTGATAAATTTGTGGTAGTCTTTATTGACGATATTCTCATCTACTCGAAGGACAGGGCGCAGCATGCAGAACATCTGCGGACCGTGCTCCAGACACTTCGAGAGAACCAGCTATATGCGAAGCGAAGTAAGTGCGAATTTTGGCTCAGCAGCGTATCCTTCCTTGGTCACATCATTTCGTCCGAAGGCATTGCAGTCGACCCGAAGAAAGTGGAAGCCGTTGCTGATTGGAAGAGGCCTGCGTCTGCTAGCGAGATTAGAAGCTTTCTTGGTTTGGCGGGATACTATCGACACTTCGTGAAAGACTTCGCGAAGATTGCATCGTCACTGACTCGCCTCACTCAAAAGGGAGTCGCGTATGAGTGGTCGGATGACTGTGAAGCTTCATTCCAGGAGCTAAAACAGCGGCTGATTTCGGCACCCATACTCGCACTTCCGGATGGGCCAGAGGGTTTTCAGATATTCAGCGATGCTTCAGGCCAGGGCTTGGGATGCGTGCTCATGCAGCGGAACAAGGTGATATCATTCGCCTCCAGACAGTTGAAGCCGCACGAGAAGAACTATCCTACGCACGACTTGGAGTTAGCGGCGATTGTGTTTGCGTTGAAATTGTGGCGTCACTATCTATATGGCGTGGCGTGCGCGATCTATACCGACCACAAGAGCCTCAAGTATCTCTTCACCCAGAAGGAACTGAACTTACGACAGCGGCGCTGGCTCGAACTAATCAAGGACTATGACTTGACGATCGACTACACTCCGGGCAAGGGAAATGTGGTGGCGGACGCTCTGAGTCGGAAATACCTTGCCTCGCTATCCATCGACCGCAGACTACTACAAGATCTCGAAGAAATGGGCATCGATCTCCGGGTTCGATTCAGGGATATACGGTTGGCGCAGCTGCAGTTAGAGCCGAGTTTGCTGGAAAAGATCATGGCCGCTCAGAAGGATGATTCGTACCTGAAGAAAATGCGCGAGCGAATTTCAACAGGTAGTGTGACCGACTTTGCGGAAGACAAGACCGACGCGCTGCGATTGAATGGCCGACTATGTGTTCCGGATGATTCTGAACTACGAAAGGAGATTATGTCGGAGGCGCATCACGCGAAGTATACCTTACATCCAGGCAGTACCAAGATGTACAAGGACCTCCGCACGACTTTCTGGTGGCACGGGATGAAGAGAGATGTGGCGCTCTTCGTGTCACAATGCATGACCTGTCAGCAGGTGAAAGCTGAGCATCAGCGACCGGGTGGGGAGATGCAGAACCTTGCCATTCCAGAGTGGAAATGGGATCATGTCACGATGGACTTTATTGTTGGCCTGCCGAAGACACCACGGGGGAGCGACGCCATCTGGGTCATCGTCGATCGATTAACCAAGTCGGCGCACTTCATTGACATTAAAGTTACTTGGAGCGTTGATCGGCTGGCGCAGATTTATCTTGACGAGATCGTACGGCTGCACGGAGTTCCAGTATCCATCGTCTCTGATCGGGATTCACGGTTCATGTCGCGATTCTGGAGTAGCCTTCAGTCGGCACTGGGTACCAAGTTGCAGTTCAGTTCAGCTTACCATCCACAGACCGACGGCCAAACGGAGCGCGTTAATCAGATTCTCGAAGACATGCAACGGCTCTGCGCAATCGACTTCAAATCAAGCTGGGACGTCCACTTACCTTTGGCGGAATTTGCATATAACAATAGCTACCAGTCCAGCATCCAAATGGCGCCGTATGAAGCCTTGTACGGTCGGAAGTGCAGATCGCCCATTTGCTGGGATGAAGTCGGGGAACGGCAGATACTCGGCCCGGAGCTGGTAGAACAGACGGTGCAGAAGGTCAAGCTAATTCGGGAAAGACTAAAGATTGCACAGAGTCGGCAGAAGAGCTATGCTGACACCCATCGAAGACCGCTTGAGTTCTGTGTAGGCGATCACGTGTTCCTGAAGGTGTCGCCCATGCGTGGAGTTACTCGGTTCGGCGTGAAGGGGAAGCTGAGTCCGAGATTCGTTGGGCCGTTCGAAATACTCGAGCGGGTCGCCCCCGTAGCCTATAAGATTGCCCTACCACCGGCGCTTGAAGGTGTACACAATGTCTTCCACGTCTCCCAACTACGGAAGTACGTGCACGACCCTAGCCACGTGGTGGATTTTGGCCAGCTGGAGCTGAAGTCTGACTTATCCTACGTCGAAACGCCAGTTCAAATTTTAGAACGCAAGGATAAGCTACTTCGAAATCGGGCGATCACTCTCGTCCGCGTACTCTGGAGGAACCATGCGGCAGAGGAGTCGACATGGGAACTCGAGTCAGAGATGAGGAAAAAGTTCCCTTCATTATTTTCATAGAGGTAGGTTCTATTCTTAAGTTTCGAGGACGAAACTTTTTCTTAGTTGGTTATGGTGTAGTGCCCCGTCCCTACATCGTGCCCCGTACTCTGTCCACGGGGTGCGCGAGAAAGGAACACTGTCGCTATCGATTCGGCCGGGACCGATAGGTCGGGATCGACCGAGTCGATCGAACGGGAACGGTTGAATTAAGATCCATTCCTCGTTATGGAATGTCTTCTTCGGAACCAAGTCCCATATTCAGCGGGTTGCGCCTCGAGGATTGACTCTGCGGCTGAGTCGGGAGAGACCTCCCTTGCTCTGCTTTTCACGCCGCTTGCGTTGGTTTTGGCTTTGTTTCTGAATGCGTTTTCGTGAATGTTTTCGATGGTTTTCATGACTCGCATTTCTTATCGAACTCCTTGAATAATGCAGTGTTCTAATCGGTTGCTTGTGCGATTTCAGGTAATCGCGTAGGCGACGTCTAGCGCGTCCAACAAGTTCGCTCGCCAAGGTAAACTCAAGGTGAGTGGCTGACCCTCCTCTTCTCGACCCCCTTCTTAGGCAAATCGATAGTGTTGGTACGAAGAAAAAGATAAATGCAAAGGCACGAAAGGCACGAACACGGGAAAAAGAATTGAGTTTTCAAAGAGAATGGTAGGCTATGTCTCAATCACTAAAAGAAGAAAAATGGTCTTTGCACGGTCATGGACAACTTGTCGACAAGGTAGAGTTTCCCAACGGCAACCCGGGGCCACGGGACCGTTGCGGCCAAGAAAGGAAACAAATACAAAAGCTGTGCTGGGCACAACGTTAGGCGAGGACTTGCAGCGGGGCTCGCTACTCGCGCTGAAAGGGCCTCGTCTAATCAAAAGCAAAAAGGAGTCCACAATGGCTCTGGGAGCCAGTGACCAACACACGAAGTATAGCACTTAATATGCAAAAGATAACAATTGAAAGGAAAGAACATGGTAAGTTTCATAAGGCGCGACGCGGTCCGCCGGGGTAAGTTTCAACGTAAAGTTCACTATGCTTGTCATTACTTGTTGGAAATTCATTAGGATGGCTAGAACATTCATACTCTAATGTCATATAAACTCTTCAACCAAATGAGAGCTTGGAATTTAAATAGCCACGCACCAGTACAAAGTGTAATGTACTGATCCTCGCCATACTTAAAAATTTAAAAAATTTAAAAAGAAAAATAAAAAAATGAAAAAATAAGAATTAAAAAATAAAAAGTAAAATTAAAAAACAAAACAACAAATAAATAAATAAATAAACACAAAAATAAAAAATAAAAAATAAAAAAATAAAAAAATAAATAATAAAAAATAAAAAAATAAAAAAATAAAAATAAAAATATAAAAGTAAAAAAAAATAAAGAATAAAATAAAGGATAAAAAATAAAAAATAAAGTAAATGGATTCTAAGAACAAACAATAACACCCAATACATCTTTTCTTGCTCATATAGACAATAAATATAATTATGTAATGATATTCATAGACCTCCGATACTGTTTACCGTTATCATTAGAATTTCGTGATTCCGTGTGTCTCCGAGGCTCTTCCATACATACATATGTAAAACAGTTGAGTAATCCAGCCAAAACACAGGATAGGTAGAATGATGTTGGACGTCCCCGGTCGCATGTATCTTACTAAAACTTGGACTATAATAATAATAATAATAATAATAATAATATAATAATAATAATAATAATAATATGTGTGTATATATAGGTTTTTTATATAACAATACCAAGTTTATGGCCCAAATTAGATACTCAGTTTGTATTTGGATCTGTACCGTTAGGAGCGTATTGTTTTTTTAATAATTTTTTATTATTAATTACGAAACTGGTGTAAAATCCAAATATTTTGGTCTGTTGTGTACCATGTTTGTTTGGCTTATTGTTTGCATAAGATATTGATTATTTCTTGTGTCCTGATAATTTTGTGCCAAATATGCAACCACTGTTGTGTACCACTGTTGTGTACCACGTAAAGGTTACGAGCATTTTCGTTTTGAAACCACTGTTGTGTACCACGTAAAGGTTACGAGCATTTCGCTTTGAAAAAAAATATTATTAAAAAAAATAAAACGATAACGGAAATCCATTTGGGTTTCCAAATTTTTTTTATTTCTGACAAACTGAGTACGTAAAGCTTTTGTACTTAAATATAAAATATAAAACATA